>BQNB010014067.1:54806-75894 GCA_026074375.1 Tanacetum coccineum | reverse complement strand
GCAGTAAGTATTAACAAAATATATATTCAAATGCAACAATAAGTTGTAAAAGCACTAATTTTTCTAGCCTAAACATACAGATATGAACAATTAACAAGCACGGTACCCTTCCTAACCATCAACAATCAGTGATGTGAAGATCCAAACTTGGAAAGAACAAGAAATCGTTTCCCATTATCAACACTCTTGGAAGTGGACCCGCAAAATTACGAGGTACATCATCATACAATTAGTTTAACTTTTATCCAACACCAGTGTCTCTAGAAATGAAGGAGTCTCTTATTTTTTATCATACAATTACTTTAGCTTTTATACAATTAGTTTGGTTTTTATACAGTTACTTTAGTTTTTATACAATTAGTTTGCTTTTCAACCAATACAAATTTTATTCAACAGTTCGTTCGATTTACATCGGACATTACAATATACAAAATCAACACACTAAAGGAGTGGTACTATCAGAAGTGTTCCACCTGCGGCCACAAAGTCATACCAGAAAAGCCAATACCCAAATGCAAAAACCATGGACCCCAACCAAATAATATCTACAGATAAACAACAACTATATTTTTTACACCGAATTTAAAAACACAAAACTAACTAACATATTGTACCAGCTATTGCTTCAAAGCCATTGTGAGTTACGGAACAGCTACAATATCAGTAACATGCTTCAGTAACCAAGACAACTCACTAATAAAGGACGTGTACGAGTTACTGGCAGAGATATCAGACAAAGACCCCTATCATCTACCTGAAGCACTAAAACAACTTGAACGAACTGTTCACACTTTTCAATTCCACTTTGACTCAACAAGTACATCAAAAAGACCCGACTTTGTTTTGGACACCGTTTTCCCAAACGTTCCACTCTCACTACCAGCACCACCGTCAAATGTCGTTCCTCAGATCACCTCAGACACAACACCAATCCAGGCTCCTAATCCATCAAAGCCCTGCCCTTTCCACTACAGCAACCAATGAACCCGAAATAACTGAAACCGAAACAGAAACACCAACCACACATAAAACAACTCCACCAACTATTCCCTTTCCTATCACAACCAAAGAAGAACAAAAGAAACAAAATCTGCCAACATCATCTGCAAAAAAAGTGCTATTTATGGACGACCTAAATGCAAAAACCTCTGATGGTACAAAAAAATCAAAACCTGATGCATGATGGTCCAAATCTGTAGAATCATACTTTAAACTATAAATATCTACTTTCTTTTGGGTGTATATATATATAACTGTAACCGTAACCTGTACATGTACTCTACTTTTGCTAACTTAGTTTATTAGTTTATCTATAAATGTTGACTCTACTAGCTCCTGCTGCAACGAGCGGGTCAACTTTCCCTCTCGTTATACCTGTAATAAATTATCCAGGAAAGAAAACTGTCAAATAGCTTAATACGTCATATTCAGTAAACTAAATACGTCGTATTGATGATAGAGTCGAATACGCGGTATTGATTTGAAAAAAATTTATACGCCGTATCCAACAAGATGAATACGCCGTATTGAGTATTCGACTCCGAATGTTACATCAGGCTGTAACAATGCACACAAACACACAATATGCAAAATATACAATACATGAAATTAAACACATAAACAAGCACACAAATATGCAATTTAAACTAAACTAAAACACTAATAAATAAGAATTAAACAACTTCACTCCCGGGTAACGGCGCCAAAAACCTGATGTGCTGTCGTATAGGGTCAACTATTTGATTATCAAGTTTTAAATTTATATTTAACCGAAAAACCTAAAACAACACTTTAACGAGCAGTGTACCCGGTCAAGATGGAGTTCGCGGTAAGTAGGGTGTCGAACACTAAGAGCAGAATATTAATCCTATATTCTATCAGTATTTTAATTAGTCTATTTACTGGTTAAACCTATGCTATATACGTTGTCTATTGATATGAGGGTTTTCAGCCTGAGAGGCTGGCACAGGTTTGGTGGAAACAAATACCAATTCAATACACAATAAACACTAAAGAAGAAGATTAGAAGATAGAAAACTGGTACAAGCCAAATGATAGAGAACCGTATTAGCTGTATTAAATCCGGTTCAATGCTGGTTTGTTTATTTTAGTGCAATAGTTTACTTATCTCGAAGCGGCATATCATTCTTAAGACTTAGGCAAGACATCATCCTAAGAACTAGACATGATTAATCCTGTCACAATAAACGTATCCGCATAAAGCATCCTTTAGTTTAATTATAATCTATCTTAGAGAATTAAAGCAGTGGTGATCCTGTTAAAAGCCTAGCGGTGAATCCTGTAATAGCCTTTAGCCCAATGAGACTTTTACCACTTTATTGTTTGACGGTTTTGAAATAATATTTGTAGTCACTATTCCAATATGATCTAGTTAATTAAGAGCAATGATTGCTCTGAAAACATTATCTGGGTTCCTACGGTCCAAATAAGTCTATAATCAATTATCGCACAAGAGCAAGAACGTTATTTATGATTCCTATTTGGTCCTAGTAATATGAAACCGATATGGGAGAGCTTTATACCTGTATCTAGATTCTTGGTTCGTATCACTAGATTCAGTTGGAATGATAGGGCCGCATATTCAAACACTTAAAAAAGGGAGGTGATTAAAAACAATTAATTAAATATTCAACGATAAATTAAGAATTCGATTTTTGAAACAATAGCCAAACTTTATAATATATTAAGATTGGCTTATTACCTGGGGTATTTAGCCCACAACCATTGTATTATTCAAGCGACAATCTAACAATGAAATCAAACGTTTTAAGAGTAAAATTACCACGATGTCTTTGTGGATTCGTGATCAATGCTTGACCGTGGGTGGTGATCTTCTCTTCTATGAATCTTGCGTGTAGTAAGTATGGTAGTAAAAATGTACTGCACACTGAAAACTCGTTTTTTGAGTCTTTAGTTTATAGTGTCTGAAAAAGGACTTGATATCGCCGTATCCGTGCAAGGACGCATTATGGCGTATTGGGATGGAATTCATTAGCAGTGCGCTACGTTTCATAATAAGAAGATTAGTGATACCATTCCCATATTTACTTGGATTATATGTATCTTCAAATAGTTATCTTCATGATAGGTTATATGTTAGACATCGATTGGGATACGCCAGATTGGGGAATTTGGTCAAACGCATTATCTTGTGAAGTCTGACGCAGATACGCCGCATATCTTTAAGTTGGATATGGCGTATTGATGTGAAATTTCAGCATTCTTAAATGTCTTTGTGTTTTAGCTCCAAATTATGCGCCTTTTAGCTGATGTCTTCACAAAAACACTCCTGAATATTGCATTTTAGTCATAATTAAAGCAATTTACGTAACCAAATAATGCAATAATTATATAAAAGTGGGCAAAATAGATGGGATAAATGATATAATAAAGTGACGTTATTTGATGTCATCAGTTCATTTATAAATAGGAGCCCTCTGACACATCATAAGGTACATAATTTCTGACACCTTTTTAACACATATATTCTCTGGCCACATGAATACTTACTCTTACGCCGGAGTCCAATCATGGGGTCCGTCCCCACGGTAAGGCTAACAGTTTTCTATCATTTGTGCAGGGAATCATCATCAGTCACTTTGTTTAGTACAAGATCCATTTTGAAAAGAGCTTGGAGGTTCAGCCCAACAAGCGATCTAAGCCCAACAAGCGATCTAAGCCCAACTAATACCCCGTCACACTTTTTGTACTAACACTTTCATTTGAACTTCAAAACTTTTGAATCCATCTATGTACACTGATATACATGTTGTGTCTTCGGTACCCTGTAATCCAAAAATTAGTTACCATACAATATGTTTCATAACAAATGATCAAAATTGTGTTAAGTTTCATAAAATAATCCTTACCAAGTCATTAGCTAATATATATTTAATTTCCTCATCAATCCACAATCTACTATGTTTGTTGGTTTTATTGGGGTGCAAACGACAGACAATATTCTTGCCCATTTCTTCAATATGGTCATGCATCCCCAACTCCCCATATTCAGAAATAGTTATGAGAGATTTCTGCTCAAGAACTCTCAAACCATTTCTAGCGTGGAATCCACAACATTCAAGCACTATTATTGCTTCATCTTTGTTCCACCATTTGAGTACGCATGCAACATCTAGGAATATTTCCTTGTAGTCATCCTCTAGACTGTTATAGCTTAATTCCAATTTTTCCAAGGTTTCCTTCAAAGAATTGTTTTTACCACAAAGAAATGAACCTAAAACTTTTATTGTTAAAGGAAGACCTCTAGCATAACAGACAACTTGTTCTGAAAGCTCTTTGTAACCTTGAATTTGAATCTCTTTCCCAAATGCATAACTACTAAATAGACAAATCGCTTCCTTGTCTGATAACAAATCAACAACATGAATCAACTTCACTTTGTGTGCTACAAGCACTTGCTCGTCTCTTGTTGTGATGATAATTCTACTACCCGGCTTAAACCAATTAGAGTAACCAGCTAATGCCTCAAGCTGATCGATATGGACAATATCATCTAGAACGACAAGAACCTTCCTAGCATACATCATCTTCTTCATCATATTTTTCCCGTTAGAAACCCTACTTACAGTGATGTCTTGACCTTTAAAAATATCTGAAAGGACCTGTTTTTACAATTTTCTCAAACCAAACAATGAGCCTCTGGAAACTTCCCTAACATTCTCAACAAAGCTTGTGCCTTCAAACAGAATGGATATTGTATCATATACAGCTCTGGCTAAAGTCGTTTTCCCCGCACCCCCATCCCTTTGATCCATATCATGCGAACATCATCAGCACTGGTTTCTAAACGTGAAACAACATCGTTTATTCGAGTCTTCATGCCTATTAATTTTCTATCAACATCCGAACTAATGAAACGCAGTTCTAGTGATACCTCTGTTGGGATTTTAGATCTAATTAACAATTAAACATATCACGAATACGCAGCAGAAAGATCAAACACGTATAGAACTTATAATTAACAAGGGATTGAAGATGTGTACCTTTTAGCAAGAAATGTTACACTGCTTTTAGCAATAAACGTTGCACCACCTTCAATATAGGTATGCAACCACCTTCAATATGCGTGTGTATAACACAAGGCAAAACCTACAAGGATCATAAAGAATAATCCGCCTCTTAGTTTACACGAACGATACGTTCTTTAGCAAAACAACAGTTGTTTAGTACTAGTAGTGGTTGTAACCAAACGATCACCGTAGTCGTAGATTAACTATCAACTAAAGACAAGTTAACCCTTCGTGTTCTTGAGGGTGGAAACACAAACCATACGAAAAACCCTTGTGGGTTTGCTGCCGATGTGAACGGAGGGGAAAAGATAAAACCGAAAACCTTAGAGAAAAGGTTTTGGTTTTCGGTCGGACTATACAGAGAACGGAGCGCAAGATGAGAGTAGGATTTTTTGGGATTAAAGTTATGAGCTCTCAAGGACTAAGATCCTCCTTATATTTACTCCTCTCAAACTTTGGCTTACAGCAACAGTCCTCCACCACATCGTCATGAGGAGGGGTTGCAACTAAACTATAAGGCACAGCGTGGGGGAGGAAGGGGGAAAAGAAAACCCAAAACTTTCCTTTTTTATCCAGGTTTGCATATTAGCTCCTTTGACTCATTACAAATTAATATTTATTCTGTTAAAACTTTTAGACGATCGTTTGTTAAACCACTGATTAATAAATTTACATTAATATTTTAATACGAATTGTTCTTATAATATTATGTGTGCGTCCCTTAGGCTTGAATAATTTCTGGACATATATTATTTATATTTGTTTATATTCTAACAGCTCCCTACTTGGGGGACATGTATAATATTATACAATAACATTGGTAAGCTTCTAGCATAACTCGCCCAATGCTCAGACCAGAAATATCCGGTTGTGGTTTCATAAAGACACGAAAAATGATTTCTGAATTTACATCCTTTTGTTTCGATACAGTGTTAAAATGTGGAGAGAGAGATGGTAAGCAATGTCATTCCATTATTTAATGATTATGTTTCTCTGTATTTATGTAATAATTCAAGATTACCAAAAAATGTCGAATGTGATTATCTACATAAAGTTTTCGTGGTATGGCCATCAACATTGATTTAACTTCTACAAGGGGGCCTAGTGGCATTCAGTCTTTAAACTATTGATAAGAACAATAATTTTATTTTGACGACAAAGTGTCAAGTCATCATTTTTTCAAAATTACTTTGAATAGCCTCTTAGTAGTATCATTTTTTTCAGGTTGTGTTAACTGTTTAGGACCTAAATTCAAGAAGGATTATACATAGCAAGACCTACTTGTATCATAGAGTCTAAGGCTTTTGTATATAAAAAATCATTACAAGATTTACTAATGACGACGGATCCATAAAGGAATATTCTTGTTGTTGGTGTAGAAGATTCTTATATTCATCTTATAAATATCATGTGATTTTGGTGGACTATATCCTATATATCTACAACTATCACAATCACTCAGAATTGTCTTAATTCTAAACAATATTCTCATTATTGTTAACCGACAAGGATTAATTTAGAATTAATAACCTTATTATTTATGGAATCTTAAACATACAAATTATAGGACCACGAGATTTAAGATAAAAAATGACAAATATACCAGTTCATTATCATAAAATAAATTGTTCAAATATCCCTTATCCAAATACTAAAACACAAATCTACATGAAACTACTAGCTAAACGAAGTCCCATGCTCCTAGCATGTTGAGTAAGCTTTCCTTTTGGTAAAGCCTTCGTAAAAGATATGTTGGATTGTCACCTGTGTGAACTTTTAGAAGGTTACTTCTATGGTAGTGTCTGGCGCCCATCTGAACCCCCAGTTCGTTGGCGATTAGAAGTGCGACTGAATTATCGCAAAACATCTTAATAGGTTTGTTTATTGTTGATACTATACCAAGCCTTGAAATAAACTTCCTAATCCAAACAGCTCCCATCTCTGCTTCTGAAGCAGCTATGTTATTCAGCTTATGTAGCAGGCATTGCAGTAGTACTTTACTTGGAGCTTTTCTAGTCTACTGCGCTTCCGTTCAAAACGAAAACGTATCCTGTCAGAGATTTTATTTCATCTCTATCGGTCTCAAATCCAGCATTGCAATAGCAATCAACTCGAAGTTCAGCTTCCGGATTTCCACCATAAACCAAGAACATATCTTTAGTATTTCTTAAATACTTAAGAATATTTTTCACAGCAGTCCAGTGAAGTTCACCAGGATTCTGTTGAAATCGGCTTGTTATATTTTGCGCGAACGCAACATCAGGTCTAGTGCATCTTACAACATACATAATGGATCCCACAGCCGAAGCATAAGGTACATTTTGCATACGCTTCACCTCTTTAGGTGTTGAAGCACCTTGTGTTTTGTTCAAGTCAAGTCTTTCTTGCATGGGGATATGACCACGTTTGGAATTATCCATTTTATATCTCTTTAAGATCTTATCCATGTAAGCATTTTGACTAAGTCCAATCAATCACTTTGACCTATCTCTATAGATTTTGATTCCAAGAATAAATGCTGCTTCCCCCAAATCTTTCATAGCAAAATACTTTCCAAGATAATCCTTTACACTTTGTAAACTTGGAATGTAATTTCCCATGATGATTATGTCATCAACATACAGGATGAGGAATGTAACATTACTCCCACTAGCCTTTTGATATACACATGGCTCATCAAGATTTTGATCAAAATCAAACCTTTTGATTTCTTCATCAAATCTTTTATTAAAGCTTCTTGATGCTTGCTTAAGATCATAAATGGATCTTTGAAGCTTGCATACTTTTCTCGGATGATTAGGATCAACAAAACCTTTAGGTTGTATCATATAAATGTATTCATCAAGATAACCATTTAAGAAGGCAGTTTTGACATCCATTTGCCATATCTCATAATCATAGTACGCCGCTATAGATATGAGAATCCTAATAGCTCTAATGTCAGGGACGGGTGAGAACGTTTCTTCATAATCAACCCCATAGAGTTGAGTATAACCCTTTGCTACAAGACGAGCTTTATAGGTGTGTACAATACCATCCATGTCAGTATTTTTCTTAAAAATCCACTAACTCCTAACAGTCTTACAGCCAGGAGGAAGATCGACCAGGACCCATACCATATTGTCCATCATGGATTGTATTTCCGCATTCATAGCATCGATCCACTTATTAGATTCAGAATCTAACATCGTGGCTTTATAGCTAGTGGGTTCATTAAGATCCCCTAGACTATGGTCCTCCGCTTTTACATTTAGACATAAACGATCTGGAGCTCGATGTGTCTTTTGGACCTACGAACCGAAATCACTTCCTCTTGAGGTGGTTCAAAACCTTCAACATCCATAGGAATTTCGCTAGTGATTTCAGAAGGTGATGTATCTTCATCTTGAATTTCTTCAAGATTCATGGCCCTCCCACTGACTTCTTGAATTATGAGATTTTTCTCAAAGAACTCAGCATATCTCGCAACAACTATTTTGTTTTCAGGTGGGAAGTAAAAAATAGTAACCCATTGTTTCCTTTGGGTATCCTATAAAGATACACTTAACAGATCTTTATTAGAGTTTGTTAGGCGTATCCTGCTTCAAAAGCGCCTCACATCCCCAGACCTTTAAGTAAGACGGATTAGGAACTTTTCCATACCATAATTCATATGGAGTCTTATCAACCTTCTTGGTTGGAACCATATTGAAAATGCGTGTTGCAGACTCTAGAGCATAATCCCAAAAGGATAGCGGCAGAGTTGTAAGATTCATCATAGATCGAACCATGTCTAACACAGTAAGATTTCTCCTTTCAGATACCCCATTATGTTGTGGTGTGCCAGGAGGAGTAAGCTATTGGACAATTTCACATGCTTTAAGATAATCTTTAAACTCTTGGCTTATGTATTCGCCACCTCGATCTGATCAAAAAGCCTTGATTGTCTTCCCGAGTTGATTTTCCACTTCATTTTTAAACACCTTGAATGTTTCAAAGACCTCATGTTTATGTTTAAGAAGATAAACATAACCATAACGACTATAATCATCCGTGAATGTAATGAAGTAGCTAGCACCTTATCTTGACACATGTCTAAGTGGACCACACACATCAGTATGTATTATTCCAAGAAGATCAGTCGCCCTTTCATGACGATGTGGAAACAATTTCCTAGTCATCTTGCCCGATAAACAAGATACGCATTGATCAAATGACTCATCATCTGTTAATTTTAAAAGCCCTTCTTGTTGAAGCTTTTCAATATGTTTCTTACTTATATGAGCAAGACGCCAGTGCCATAGATAAGTAGAGTCCAAATTGTGTTTGGCTCTTTTAGTGCTAACATTATAAATAGAATTAACATTTGGTACAAGATCATGCATATCAATTTCATAAATACCATTACTGGGAATAACATTAAAATAAAACACATTGTTCTTAGAAACTGAAATTCCAAAATCCGTAAAACACTAGACAAATCCATTTTCTACCAAACGGTGAACTGAAACAACACCTCTAGTTATAGAAGGTGCATAATGACAATTGTCTAAACAAATCACAAGGCCATTAGGCAAAACTAAGTCATAACTTCCAATAGCTTCTACTTGTGCACGAACACCATTGCCCACGTACAAATAGAGTGCTCCTTGTTTCAGTTTCCTTGCTTCTCTAAATCCCTGTTTTGTAATACAAATATGAGTACCACAACCAGTGTCACACACCCAGGATTTATTAGGGAAAGCAAATAATTCTATTATGAAGATACCTGAAGAACTGGCAGAGCCAACTTGCTTCTTTTTCTTCAACAACTTAGCAAGATAGACAGGACAGTTCCTCTTCCAATGACCTACCTCCTTGCAATGGTGGCAGGTGTCATCCTTAGCTGGGTGCTCTTTAGCAGAAGGCTTTGGGTTTTTAGGCTTAGGGATATAAACTTGTTTATCATTTCCCTTGCCATTAGCTTTACCCTTGCCTTTAGCTTTAAGCAATTTCTTATTGGCCTTCTGGATTTTACCAATTTTAATCATCATTACTTGTGGTATTTCTGCCTTTTTAGGTAAACCTTTTTCATACTCAATGAGCATAGCATGTAGTTCACCAATCATCTTCCTCATGTTATGCATATTGTAATTTCTTACAAATCCATCAAAATCTTTAGTATGGCCATTTAAGATAAGACCTACTATAAGATCCTGTGGTAGAATATAACCAAGACGTTCCAGTTGGTCTACATATCCTTTCATCTATAGAACGTATGCAGCAACTGGTTTACCCTCCTCTTGTTTGCAAGTATGGAAAGTTTGGATTAGGTCAAACATCTCCACTCCAGCTTGTTTTTCAAACATAGCTTTAAGCTCTTTTATCATGTCATATGGTGAGGAGTTTTCAAATTGTCTATGAAGCTCATGAGTCATACTACCGAGTATAAGACAAGCAATCTCATTATATACATCATAAATTGCATTCCATTATGACAACACTTGTGCTTAGGAATCTGCAGCAGGAGCCGCGGGTAAAGGCTGTTCAATGACATACATTTTCTTTTCAACTCTCAAGACTAACTTAAGTTGACGAAACCAGTCATTGAAATTATTTCCAGAAATTTTTTCTCTTTCAAAACATCGACCTGAAAGCCTGATGGTTTATGTTTCGTACAAGTTGTGCCATCTACAAAACATAGTTAAAGTTTAAGAATTAGTATTTTTGATAATACTCCTTGAAGAAAATTAACTACCCATATTTAATCAAATAAACAATTAATTTTCTAAAGGCTAAGACCCTACTTGACATACCACCACCACATCAGTTGATCTGCTAGTGATGGTGTATTCAAAAGGTAATTGACGATCAATAATTGCCGCCAATGCAATTCCTAAACCATATGGGACTTACTTTATTACAATAATATTCTAGTAAGCATGTTTTATCCCATCTATGCCTCGATCTAAGGTCTCACCAATAAACCGATTAAGTCGTCCAATCAAAAACCGTGATTGTGTAACACTAACGTCTCACGAAAAAGTGTACAATCACCTTGGAATTACGATCTACATACATCTCACGCATAGTAAAAAGCATCTACAAGTGTTTTTATGAATTGGATGGTAACAACTTATTTAAAAAAGGGTATTTTATTTGTCGTGACAAATATGTATGAAGAAGCATGCATACATCTTCGTATCATAGATTTTAATAAAAAATTTACTCAATTAAGTTATTTATTACGGTATCACATATTTGTATACTTCTTTATGTATAAATAATGTTACCTTTTTAAAATTTGACGATTCAACGTGTTTCCAAATATAAAGAATTATGTTTAATCGCGGGAAAAGATTAAAAATGGTGAAAACGTGCACAAAGAAGCATGCAAAATAACTTTGTAGCACTAATTTTTTTTTAAAAAAACTTTAATAATGACACTGTAGTGACATGCCATGGTTCATGGTAACTCCATCGAAAGCTTATAAAAGTAACGGAGAGAAAGAATCGTGGTCAGCGCGAAGAGTATTAACACCTGAATCTTTAGGAAAATCCTCCTTAAACTTCTCTTATAGTTTGTTATAGTGGATGAGCCGTACTTCCAATGAGTCCATAGCGTCCAGTTTTAACCATTCAAAATAAAACTTTAATTTGGAAAACACATTACGAACTATAAATAGTCCATAATAAATTTGATTTCATAATAATTAGGCATGTTTATATTTATTTTCGAAAAACCCTTTTTATTTTTTCACAAGTCCAATACATAAAATAAAAAACAATATAAACATAAAACTAACCCACATAACAATTATTTAAATAACAACACTTAATAATTAAGTTATGCAAATATTCATAATGATCCTAATTATCTAATAATTAAAACATGTATGTATCCATATAAGGCTCCTTACTTTCACTTAAAAATTCGGGCCACTTTCATAGATGTAATAGATTGCGTATGCACTTATACAAATACATAGCACTTAGCACTTATATAATTACTTTTAGGCCCCATTAAGACATTGCCAAGGACTTTCCTAGCTTTTAAAGTCGTGGATCGAAACCACATATATTTAATGTCTATGTTTTAATTCTTGATCATCATATTTGCATAAAAATTCATTTACATTTAACAGTTATTATACATATCACTCCATGATAAATTGCATTTGTATTTATCATGGGATGCGCCGAATTAACAATTATTTTAAACATAACCGATCCAATTTACAAATTAAAACACATCAAGTTTTATTTTGAAATTGCATTAACCTAGAATTCGTCTAATTAATTTTATAAACAATAAAAATTGAATCTTGATGCTCACAAAGATCAAATCGTGATGCCACTATAACGCCCATAAGGGCTTAAAAATTCAATAAAGAACCATATTTGTCTTATTTTATTCTTGTAATTAAAATTCAATATACGATGGCTATGTTTACCATTGTTGGATTTTAGATCTAATTAACATTTAAATATATCACGAGTAAGCACGAAAAGATCAAACTCGTTATAGAAATTGTAATTAACAAGGGTTAATGATGTGACCTTTAGCAAGAAATGTTACAATGCTTTTAGCATTATAACGTTTACACCGTCTTCAATATACGCGTGTGTATAACACCACGCAAAACCACCAAGGACCAAAAGAATAATCCCTCTAAGTTTACACACACAATACGTTCTTAGCAAACAACGTATATGCTAGTACTAGTAGTGGTTTAACCAAACGATCATCGTAGATTGACTATCAACTAAACCAAGTAACCCTTCGTGTTCTTGAGGGTCGAACCACAACCAAACGAAAACCCTTTGTGGGTTTGCTGCCGATCGAACAGGAGGGGGGAAAGAAAAGGCCAAAAAACCTTAAAAGGTTTTGGTTCGGTCGACTAGGAGAAAGAGCAAGAGAGATTAGGGATTTTAGGGATTGAAGTTATGAGCTCTCAAGGACCCTAAGATCTCCTTATATACTCATCTCAACTTGGCTTGCAAGCAAAGTCCCTCACCTCCTCATGAGGAGGTGGTTTGACCGACTATAAGGAAAGAGTAGGAAAAACCAAACTTTCCTTTTTCCCGGTTTTGCATATTAGTCCTTTAAATATTAACAACTAATATTTATTCTTGTTAAACTTATAACGATCATTTGTTAAACACTAATTAATATATTACATTAATATATTAAAACATTGTTCTACATATTAACGCGTGCGTCCCTTTAGGCTCGAATAAATTCCGAACATATATAATTTATATTTGTTCATATTCCAATAACCTCTTCAAAAATCATTTGGATGAACTTAGCTTCATGCCTGTATAGAAGTAATTTAGCTTCATGCCTGTATAGAAGTAATCACATAGTGATATTAATATATCATGTCAAAACGTTGGAAAAAAAATTAATATGTTACTTACTAATTTACTATCCAATAATACATTTACTATATATCCATTTTAAACATTGATAAGTGTAAGTTTTGTACGAGTCACAGATAGGCTCGGTAAAGAGTAATCTGTGTTCGGGTCAAAACATGTATGTCTACCCGCAAACACCTAACCAGTTTGTCATAAATAACAAAATTCTTCAATACAACTATCTACAGGTTCCGTAATAAATAACTAAGGAGGTTAGTTGCATTTTAGTTACAACTCGATGATATTCGACCCATTAATATACTAATTCCCTATGTAGCTAACTGAAACATTTACCAATTTTGCCTGTTTTGTGATGAAACATGACCCAACTCACCCATATTAGTCAATATAATTAATGTCATTTATTATGACCATAATAGGCGTGTCCTAGGATAATATAATCATACCAAAAATAGGACACGCCTATTATGGTCATAATAAATGACATTAATTATATTGACTAATAACCCAATCTTAGATATAATTTTCATGAAATAATATTGAAGAATAATGATGAATTTACCCATCTAGAGTCTTTTTCAACGCACACCCTATCAAACCGGCTGCTTCTTTCAAAACCTCTCTCCATTTCTCAGCAGCCTCTTCTTTTTTCAATTTTTTAAAAGCTTCTCCTACTTGCCCACTTTGTTAGCGGACTTCGGTGGGCTCTACATCGTAGAAGACAGGGTAAGCTGTGTGGTCGGTCGTCTTCTGGCATTCCATAATCTGGACAAGTTCATCTAAGCACCATGATGAAGAAGCATAGTTCTTGGAAAAGGCAATAATGTAAAATTTTGAGTCTTCAATTGCTTTAAGAAGCTCATCGCTGATAGTTTTCCCTTTTTTGATTCTCTCATCATCCTTGTACGTGTGGATGCTTTTCTGCTCAAGTGCAAAATAAAGATGATCAATAAAGTTCTTCCGAGTGTCTTCACCTCTAAAACTAAAAAATACATCATACTTAAAGCTCTTTTGAATGGATGAACTTGAAGTAGAAGCCATTGAGAGTTTGGTTAAAGGATTGTATTCTTTCAAAGAAAGTAAAAAAGATCACAAGATTTAATAATTTAATTCCTTGCATGTTAACCAGTATTAGTAGTTTAATATTTTTAACTTATTTGCCATGTAATCGTATTTTTCTATGTCAACTCTAGACGGTTAACCCAATAGGAATATGCCATAACGATAAAGACATGTACCTAAATCAGTTGAATATAGTTATGGATGCATACTATAGTGGGCTAGTGGCTTCAAAGTATTGTTATTGACTTATTTATGTAAACATTTACTTCCTAAATATGAGGTCGAGAGTTCAAACCTCAAAATTTGATGATTTACGACTCTCGTTCATCATAAAAGAACGATAATAGCAAAGTATATTAACAACCTTATCAAGGTGATAGGTGAGCGGAAAATTAATACTGTATCACTCAATTCAATTAATCGATTTTGTTCATCAACTAAATGACTGGTTATCCTTCAACTCAGCATTATGTTCGAACTTATTCCAATATGGTCAAGTTGTCTAAATTTTTTATTTATATTGTTGTCCCTAATCAAACATTACGTAGTGAAAAGCATCAGCAAGTTTATGATATTCAAATGTACCAAGTTCAAGTAGTATAAGATTTCTGAGAAAAGACATTATTTACCGATCGTGAAACAGCTCAAAACAGAATCAAAATTCATTAACATGAGACGTCATTCTACATTTACATATGAACAAGAGGCCTGGCAACAGGTAAGTCTACATTTTATGAAGCAAAGGTAGGGAAAAATGGATTCCTCGGAGTACTAAAAAAACCTATATGCTGGCTTATTTTGTTAATTGATGAATACCCCTTAGGTTTTTATGTTTCATTCATCATTATTTATTGATTACAATGCATGACAAAACCTTAACGGACCCTAACCTCACATCGGCCTTAGGCCATATTTATCAACAAATACATTTGTGGTGTCCTCTGTCTAAATATATCTGCACGAACCATGTTAGCGTCAGACCGGACTCTCATATTGTGTTCCTGAACACACCTCGTGGCAAAAAGAAACCAGGATTACCAGATGGTTGTTCATATTGTAATGACTCCTTAAATGTAATTACTCATTACATCAGTAACGATCATTTTATTTTATTATAACCTTTTTTTCTTTCATTACATCTTATAATGTAATCAAAATTATATAAATCATAGTAGCTATTTAGTACTAAGTTTTTCAATACCTTAGTTATGCATAACTGCATATAAGACCGAAAAATGAATAAGCAGATATTGGTTATTGGCAGGTGAATAATTCAACAATTCATTGTTGCCACTTACCTATGAGATTGTAAAAAAACCGACAAGCACAATAACAAATTTCCGTAATCGGACATTACATAGTAAAAAGCATCAGCAAGTTTATGATATTCAAATGTACCAAGTTCAAGTAGTATTAGATTTTCCAAAAAAGACCTTATTTACCAATCGTGAAACAGCTCAAAACAGAATCAAAATTCATTAACATGATACGTCATTCTACATTTACACACTAAGTTTTCGCTCCTTAAGAACCTTCTGAAGTTGACCTAATCAGACACAACTTCTTCCCTATCACGAGCCTCAACAGCCATATCAGCATTCGACGACATTCCCATATGAACAGGAGGCCTGCATTTTGTGAAGCAAAGGTTGGGAAAAATGGATTCACCGGAGTAACAAAAAAACCTATCCGCTGGCTCATTTGTGGTGTCCCCTGTCTGAACATATCTGCACGAACCATATTAGCATCAGACTGGGATCTCATATTGTGTTCCTGAACACCTCGTGGCATAAAAAAACCAGTACCAGATTGAACAGGAGACCTGGCAACAGGTAAGCCTGCATTTTGTGAAGCAAATGTTGGGAAAAATGGATCTAATAGAGTACCAAAAAAACCTATCTGCTGGCTCATTTGTGGTGTCCCCTGTCTTAACATATTTGCACGAACCATATTAGCGTCCGACTGGACTCTCATATTGTTTTCATGAACTATTTAATTTTTTGATACCCACATGAAAATTAAAACTATTTATTTTTTGGGCAAGTCCAACAACAACATGAGAAACTTAACTCTCTAAAATTTCAAGATGAGTTTATAACAAACGCCGATTTGAACATTTCTAAATTTGGATTATTTATAAGCTCCTTCTAAACACCAAAAGTCAAAAAAACAAAGTCTCAAACATTACTCTTTAACCACTAAAAAAGATTCTTAATCTACAGCCACTATTTTTTCCTAAAACATGAAACATGATCACTTGTCTCATCTTCATGTTCACCCAAACCATTACCACAAGCTACATCCATAACCTCACTCGAACCTGAACTTGAATAAGCCGCTACCAAATTCAAGTCACCAGTCTTTTCCTTTCTTGTACTCATTGCGGACAAAAATCATAAAAAACTGGCTTCATCTTTGGTTTCATCATTTCCACATTCTTATCAACATTTTCAACTTCAGTTGTCTCTTTAGTATCTTTTTCTTCCTCGTTTTTAGTCCCTCTTTTTTTCAAGAAAATCCTACAAAGCACCTAACTTTTTTCAACACCCTGCATTAAAAAAACCATTTAATAAGTCCTTAGACAGATAAACAGTCTAAAAATGTATCTAACTTGTCACTTTTTATTGTACCTGAGCCAGGTTTTTGGTTTGTGGGGTTTGGCTAGCAAGGCGATACTCATGCATGATCCAATTAGTCCTAGTCCCACTTGAAGGCTTTCCTTTATAGAACACAAGTGTTTTCTTCATACCAACAACAACTTGTTGATTATTATTAGGGTTATTATCATTAGTCTTATTAGAATAAGACACAATTTGCTTATCTAACCCTTGTGCTTTCCAACACCCGGATAGTGTAGCCCGATTTGACCGGTTACCAGTCGGGTACTTGACTTCCTTTGTACTAAAAAAGAATCTCTCATTCTCCACGTCACCTGCATTAAATACATTGTCAACTTAAAAAAAAACGACTACTAACTATCTCACAATATATACAGTTACAGTTACGAGGTAGTTTATATATACCTAGTAAATCCCAAGGATCAGACATGCAAACATCAACTTCAGGAATAATGGAAACAGGCATAGGTAAAGAGTGAACCTTGCGTCTCAAGTATTGAACAACAAGTTCTTCATCAGTTGGGCGAAACCTGAATCCAGGTGGCAATCTCAACACACCATTTTTCACAAAGTTAACCTTCTCCATCTTTCTATATATAAACTTTTTCAAAATTTTCTTTAAAAAAAAGAAGCAAGTTTTGATTTTTATGCTAACCCAAGTGAAATACTGTAAAACCCATTTGATGAAAATTGGAAAAGTAGAAAAGAAAGTGAGAAATGGTTATGTGAAAGAATGAAAATGAGAGTAGATTTTTATAGAACATTTGTGTTTTTGCGTAAACCATACTCAACCCATCTACTATTTATTTAATTTTCTTTTCTAGAAATAAAATATGATTACGTAAATTAATTAAATTAAATGAAGTTTACTATTATTAGTAATTAAATGATGTTTACTATTATTAGTATTGTTACCTTTTCTACCCTTTTTTTTATCTACTTTATTAACGGGATAAAGCATTTTTATAGTTTTTTTGTTCCATACTTTTTGTATTTTATTACTTTTTACTTGTCAAACTTTATATTTTTTGTTTTGTATTCTTTTGACAGTTTTTACCTATTTTATTAATATGACAAGACAATTTTTTGTGTTTTTCATGCTCCGTATATTTTAAATTTTAGTACTTTTGACTTGTCAAAAATTATGTTTTTTGTTTCGTATTTTCAACTTCGCAGTTTTTTAATAATAACAAAATTATAAAGCTGAACATAAAAAAAACTTATCTCACGGAGAAGCTACAATGAAACTTATATGTCTTTATAATATCTTTCTACCAATGACAAACAAATAATTAAAGTTCATAATAGTGCGCTCAGCGCTTGTTTTAGGTTTAATTATGCTTAATAGGACTTAATAAGTGGGTTTCTAGAATTAATCTTTTCTTAATCCTTTCTAAGTTTCATTCCGACAATTACGCAATAAAACAGCACTTACGCAATATAACGACAATCTTTTTATTAATCCTTTCTATGTTTCATTCCGACAGTTACACAATATAACAACACTTACGCAATATAACGACATATACGCAATATAACGACACTTGAAGAATCACTAACGCTTCTTTTAGAAACGTTTCGTACACTTATGTACAATATCAAAATCCATCATGAAGTTCATTGGATTCAAGATTTTATTCTTGAATTGATTGTTTTACCATAAAACAGTCGCATTAATTAAGAAGAAATTTTATTTTAAGACACTACTAATTGTAGTCATCAAGCACATTGTTGTAATCATTGATATCTAATTACGAAATATAATGGAGGAAACCTTTTTTCTTCATTAAATGACTTAATTTTAAGGGATATAAATTAGTATGCAACACGTACAAAAGATTAATGCTATGCATTATTCATTAAACAATAATTCTTTTACACATAATTATTTAAAGCATTCATGAATGTAAGTTTAACGCCAATTTTGTGTTTGGTTATGGACATTTAATTTTTTTTAAATTGCATATTCAAAAAACATGTATCAACTATGTATGTATTTTGGTACCGATTTGTGAAATCCTAATCATTTTGCTAATAAATTAGATTGAAAAGAATCATTTATGTCAAAGTACGAAGATTTTCAAATGATTTATAGAGTATGAAAACGTGTAAACATATAAAGTATGATGATTCTTTATGTTTTTAGACGTTACACCGTCAATCATCACAACCTCGAAGTACAAATGACTACCGTTTTTGCATCGCATTCTATCGTGACGCACATGTACTTGACATTTAATATGAAAAAATGTGTGATAAAGTCATTCCTTAAAATTCTCGTAACCACCCAAACCAACCCAAGTTTATAAGGGGAACCCCAACCGACCGTCCTCGCGAAGCCCCGCGCACCCGCATGCACCCCACCACCCTGACACCCTACAAACCCCCCGGCCTCCCTCCCACCTCACCCCCCCCCAATCCTCTCATCCCCCGCCTGGGCACCTTCACCCGTAGACCGCCACCGCAACGCACGCCTACCCCACGACCTTAAACCTCCGACCGGCTCTCTCCCGGCTTTACCCAGTACCAGATGTGACTGAACCGTTTTTTTGTTTTTTATTTTTATTTTTTTTTTGTTTATATTTTAATTTTTATATTTTTTTTTTTTTTTTTGCAGTCGCAATCTAGTCGTGACGCTACATTTACGTGACATTTACAATAATGAAAAAAAATTGTGTGATAGCAAAAAGTCCATTAGTATCCTCGTCCTTAAAATTTCTCGTCATAATAACGTAAAATCCTGATAAAAAAAAGAATGTGGATTGAAAAATATATCGCTTGGCAAAAATTGTTGATTACATAATACTCGCCGTCGCAACGCTCGAATACCTGCAAGTTAATTAGAGGGTTGTCAATAACTTGTGCCTTTATTTAATTCTCTTTTCTAAAAACAAAATAAAATTACGTACTCTTATCATTTAATTTCACCATCTGTTACCGTACATTATTATAGAGAGAATTAAATGATACGAGTATAAAACATTCTGTGCTTGTGTTATTACAAAGTGCTTTTTGTATTATTAGTTGGCAAGACTAAAAATTCAAATTCATGTCTTATCAGTATTTTATGTGTCGCATTTTTTTGTGACTTGTTATTTTTGTTACGACATTAATTTGCTTCTAGTTTCAAAGTTGATGTACTAAATGGTATTTATATAAATGACCGTAGCAAATAAGTCACTAGTCCTTTTCATATTTATAACTCATATTTTCTATAATCACATTTAACTAATGTATAAGATAAACAAAACGCTCGGGCAATGCATATATAAACTTGTGTAAAACTTAAAACAAACTTTGTAAATATATAAACTGATTCACACGCCTCCTAAGGCATTGCGATTGATCATAAACACGACTACGTACACGAGCTTTTGGTTACATCATCATCGAAAATTTGACTAGTTCCAACTACAAATTACATCAAAATTGCCTGCATGACACGATCGTAATGTGTGTGAAAGGATTCAGTGAACGATATAAAATGCATACATAAAATAATAGGGTACATTGTCGGTTTGGCGATGAAAAACATAGTTTGTTTCACTTAGAAAACCTTTTATAGATGTGTTACGTACGTAATACAAGATAAGGTTCATGAAATACAACACTCTATCGAACGAAGACAATCAAAGCTTTTAGAAGCAACTAAAAACAGCTAAGCCTTTGTTGGATTTTCGTGTTATGGGAATAACCGTAGATGAATTTGTAGAAACTCAACCATTTAACGATATCTAGCCTCGAGTCATTCGATGTGAATGACTAATTTGCTTGTTTCCTTCGCAAAAATCCATAATGATAAAAACATGCACGTTACATCTACATAACAAAAGTAGGATAACATATTTGTGTTTATTAGTTGGATTATATATAGTATAAAACATCATGGCCGGATTTGAGGGTGTGCATAGTGCTCAACCGCACATGGCCTCCAAATTTTAGCGCTCCCAATGTTGTAACTGTAAGGTTGATTTATGTCGAGGTTTAACGTAAAAAAAGATATGAAAGTAATTT
>BQNB010014067.1:13548-48809 GCA_026074375.1 Tanacetum coccineum | reverse complement strand
AAAAGTCCGAATGACAAATGTGAAGGAATCGTCATCTTCAACATTTTAAGAAACATTAATCTCACCTCCCCCTGGGTCAAAACGTTCGTCTTCATTAAGCTCATCAAAATTGTTTATCATGGGTGCATCAGGCTCAATGTCGAAGGTAAAACGCTCATACTCGGGAATAGGATCATCGTTAAGTAAGTTGTCAAGAAAAACGGTATCCCCTTCCGAGTCAAAATCACTCTCAATACCCGGTGGTATCGAGTCTTCCGAAACAAGAAATGTATCAACCTCCTCTACAAGAAAGTTACTATCCATAACAGGAATATGAGAAGAAGAGGGATTTTCAAGCACAAAGGAATAAACGGAGTGAGTTTCAACACTTCGATCTTATCAACGAGAAGATTTATGTTTAATAATTTCTCATAAAGAATCTCATCCTCTATTTGAAGAATATCATTGTCAATTTCTCCTTCTTCTTCATCAAAATCAAAATCGTCTTCATCAATTTCCTGTAAAATTGGATCAATAAAATCGAGTTCACCTACGAACTCCTCGAGAAGAAAATCAATCTTAGGAGATGTGATCGAACTATCTCGACTAAGCAAAGAGTTAATAAGTCCACATTTGGCATCAAAATGATCACAAGACGGCACATCACAAATATCTTCGGAAATACCCTTAAACTCACTTGGGATTGGAACAAGGTTCTTAACACTATACTTTTCCGTTTCTGGAGTAGTGTTAAGATGCTCGTCCCCCATACTTAGAGAGTTATCGGGCTCCACGGTTGGTAAGTCGGGAGTGATTGCTTTAGTCTTTCTATATATAATAGTATACTCATCATCATCAGCCATAGGAAAATTCTAATTTAGAAGAAAACTTTGAGCTGTCGGCTCCTCCTGCTCTGCATGTTTTGATTGAATTCCCTTGAAAATTTGCAAATCTTTCATAAGCTTAAGTAGCAATTCTTGCATAACTTCAGGTTGATTTTGCTTTTCTTCCATAACTTGCTTAATTTTAAGAAATCTCTCCTCAGCTAGCAATAAAGCCATGCACTTTTCTTCAGAATGTATATGATCATACTCCTTTAAAAATGCTTGAATGGTTTCCATTAAGTTTTCTCTAGCTTGCAACAATTCCATATCCGTTGTTTGAGGAGGATAATGAATGACGGAAAACTGCGGGGGTTGATATTGGTCAAAACCGGAATAAATCGGATCATAACAAAAATTAGGATCATAATTTTGGTTCATTGGTTGACACTGAAAATTTTCATGAAGAACCCCGTAATTTTCACAAGGAAATTATTGTGGTTGACTCGAAAAATAATGTGGAGGTTGGTTAAATCCAAAGTCTTGATTGTAACAGGGACCCTGATCAAAGACGGCTGTGTTCCCTGTTTGACAATCGTAACCCGGATGAGAGTTCCCTTCACAAAATTCACCTGAGTATTTCTTGTATTGGTATTGTGGAGGTTGGTTGAAGAAGTTCGGAGTTTCATTATAAAAATAAGGATTTGGGTCATAGACAAACTCATTTCCGGATCCTACACTGCTACAACCAGGACAGGTTCCACCATTAAACGGACCTCCACACCACGAGCAACCAAAATGGTTATACGAAGACATGTCAAAGAATTAAACGGATAAGAGGGTAAAGAAAATAAGAATTAAATGAAGTAAGAGGATAAAGGAGAATATTTTTTTAAGTTTTTTTAAAGATAATATTAAATGAAAATAAAAAATATTTTTGGTATTTTTAATATTTATAAAAGAAAAGGAAAAATAAAAATAAGAAGAAAAATATTTTTAGATTTTTATATTTTTTTATAAGAACGAAAATAAACTTTCCGAAGAAAGGATCTTCAAGGCTCGAACACAAACAATCCCGTAAAAATCGCTACACCTCTCCTCGGCAGCGGCGCCATTTTTGATGTTGGTCGTTTTTACACGCGTTTATCAAATAAACCCTCAGTTATATAATATATATATTTATAAAATACATATATAATACGCAAGCTAAGTATCATACAAATTATTCCTAGGAAAGAATAAAAAGTAATCAACACGGGTATCGTTTTCCTCGGTGAGAGGTGAATGGAAATCTACGTTCAAGTTGTAAATCGAGCTTGATTATCATTCAAGTTTTTGGTTCTAGTTTTAAACTATTTTTTTATACTAAAAATTAAACTAATATTAATTCTAAGATTTAAAACTACAAGATTATACTAAAATTGATCTAAAAGATATAAATGAAAAAAATGCTTAAAAAGATATAAATGACTAATATGCTTAAAAAGATATAAATGACTAATATGCTTAAAAAGATATAAATGACTAATATGCTTGCTAAGTGATGTAAAAAGTTTATTAAGTGTGAATTAAGGTTCATTAACGAATTAATGTCCTTAGAAAAGAATTTTATCTCACAATGTTGGCTTATTTTGATAAAAACCTCTTAAAAAGATATTAATTACTAGATGTGTAGTTTAACTATTTTTTCCGGATTTTGCCCTTCAAAATATTTAAACCTCAAATCTAAATAATCCAAAATTAATTAATCAAATGGGACCTTTTTCAATCCACACTTAATTCCAATTCACAGCGCGAGCAGCCGCGACTCCATGCACTATAAAACTACTAAGCTACTCATCATGATCAAGCGCGCTAACAAAACAAAATATTTTATGCTAAAGCTACACTAATTAATTGAAAAAGGATAGAAAATGGAACTGAATTGAAGAGCCGCAAATAAACGAATACCACCCGATTTATTTAGCTAAAACAAATAATCAAATTCTTTCTAGCTAAATAAACCCTTAAGCTCCGCGCCTCGTGAGTTGACCGGTACCAAAATTCGCAACACAAATAAAAACAAACTGTTACTTTAAAACAGTTTATAGCATTTAACATCTACAATCTTTGATTGCTTTAACCATTAAGTCCAACGGATCATAAAACAAACTCAGTTTATACTACAAAATAAGAGCAGGCCCAACAATGTGACCCAATTGAGATTTTTTTGATTTTGAGTTTAACTAACAGATGGTGTTCGAGTAATAAGAAGAATTTTTTCACAAATTGTTAAACTAAACCTACAACTTTAATACGCTAAATGAAAAACTTAAACTAAATAAGCTCTAACCGACACAATAAGCAATCCTAACATTAGTAATAAGCTATTCAGATTAATAAGCCGTAATGAAATAAAATCCATCAATCAAAATAAGCTACTAAACTTATACAACCAATTAAGCTACTCGGACAACTCTTCAAACCATTTAAGCTATTCCAAAATCAAAGAAAAACTATTGAAAAGCTTTTTGATCAATAAGAAGAGCTTTTGAAAAGATCCACAAGCTTATAAAATAATAAGCTAGACGAGAGCTAATTTTTCAAACTAGTTAACTAAAGCTTATTTTTGAAAGAAAAATTTATGAATCGACTAAATCTTTTAAAGAGCTTATTCGATTTAACACTTAACTCAAAAATAAGCTCAGAATTAATCTAAATAATAAGCTATATGACTAGCTTAAGCCTCGATAAGCTTGTAAAAGAAACTAGAAAAGAGATTAAGCAACTTGAACATAAAACCACAACTTCATTTAAACATCAATAAGCTTGTACAATATCCCAATAAAATCACTAAATAAGCATTTACAATAAGCCAGAATTACAAAAATAAGCTAAACTAAACTGAAATAAGCTAAAAACTTAAGAACAAAACTAAAAAAATAAAATAAAGCTCACAGTTTCAAAAATGGGGGGTGGTGTTTTTTTTTTTTTTTTTTTTGAACAGCGGATTTTATTAAGAAACTAGCAAGAAGCTAGAATTACAGAGAAATCAAAGAAGGGTTTTTAAGCCAATCATCCCAACTGAACGATGCTTTACATCTAGACTTACACCAATAAAAAGATATGGAAACAACATCATCAAAAATAATCGCCTTTGAAGGTTTCTTCTCCTCGAATAGAAGTTTGTTTCGATAAGACCACACAAGCCACCAAACCACAAAAAAGACACCTTGGATCATCATCTTAACTTTAGACTGAAGACGTAAAGAGGCCATCCAGTTGATCCATTCAGTGAAGGAGTTAACGTCCGAATATTCGATATCCCACCAAGAACAAATTTTGCGCGCAATTTGTCTGACTAAACAACAACTAAAAAATATATGTCTCGTAGATTCAACCCCCCTATCACAAATGGGACAAAGGATAGAATCGATCTCAATACCTCTACGCGAAATATTGAATCTCGTAGGAAGCGCTTCCAATTTGATTTTCCAAGCTAGAATATTCACCTTAATCGGGACACTTTTAATCCAAAGAGTTTTAGAATCAACCGTCAAGAGACGTTGATCATCAATAAATCTCCGAATAGAAGCGACAGAAAACTCCCCCGATCCCTCTAAAGACCAGAACCATCTATCAGGACACGGATTAAGCACGATCGGAATGAGCAAGTCCGTAAGCTTCTTGAACTGAGACTGCTCGATTCCTCCTCTAATGCTGCGACGGAAGTTATTATCAAGGCTGGGCTCATTGCTTTAATAGGGCAAGAAAGGGGGTGATTTGTAAAATGCTTCCAATCACTCTACAATCAAGTAGCCAATCATTGGCTTTAATTTGGGTGGCCTCGGATCGCCGCTGCACCAATTCTTGACCACGTGGCCATTATGATGGCTTACCTAGTACGCACAGATTTCTGGCCATTTGATCAATTTGGATCATTTTGAAATGAATTGAAGGATATAGCAATTTCCCATTGCACGTGGCTTGATTATACTAGTCCATTCATTTTAGTGCTTGATCACGTGATGTATATGGAATTAATTTCCATGCATGTGACATGACATCATGCCTACGTCACCATTCACTAATATATATCATATTTGCTTTAATTCCTTATTGGGCTTATGCTAGTTTGGGCTTGCCCTGCCCATTTAAATTGGTTACGAGCTGGTCCAATAAGATTCGAGGGCATCGTTGGACTCATTTTTCCGTGCTCTTTCCAATGGCATGCTCGGGGACTTCTCACGACTTTGTCTTGGCTTTGAGAAATAATTAAACTTGACCAAATTGAGCCCGATAATTCCTGTTTTTGCTCCGTTTTCAACCCTTTTACCTGCAAGACATAAAAATACCAAACAAACATATTTGCAAGATAATTATCCATATTTTAGCATTTTTAGTCCAATTAATAGTGTTTTTCGGGTTATAAAAGATGTGTGTTTTAGCACTCATCAAATTACCCCACACTAAGCCATTGCTGGTCCCACACGCAATGTAAATTAAACACGCCCGGAAATAAATAATTTTATCCCTTAACTTATAACCCCTCACAATCAAACAAGAACAGAAAAGGTCCATTAAAAGGTTCAAAAATCATTTATTTCGCAAGCACCCCCGTTTTACCTTTTTTTTATTTTTTTATTATATTTTTTTTTCATTTTTATGATTTTCATAATTTCCAACTTACAACTTATTCATGTGTGACATAATGTATTGCTTTCATTATTCATTGATAACTTTTAGGATCACGGAACAAAAAACACAAAAAGTGTCCAAATGGATAAATTTATCGTCCCCGACTTTCACCTCTCCAAGCCAAGCTTAAAAACAAGATCATTACAAAATACAAGTTATGATGCTAACACTACTCATAAAAGCTAATTGTGTAAATGCATCTACTTTTCGCTCCCTTATTCCTAAATTCCTCTAAGAATTTTATTATTTTTGGTGACAAATAAATTATGTCCTTATTATCATAAAGGTGCCCGGTTTAGACCACAATTAGCTTGAAATCCTTTCCTAAAGAGACGATATGGTGAGAATAAGGTCCACATTAAGGTTCTAAATTCGCATGATTTAGGGGTTATCCTTTTTATTTCATCCGAAACAACTCAACTACGAGTCAAGAGACGGAGGCTTTATTTAGATAACCCCGGAGTCGAAATTTGGCTTTATACTTATTATTATTGCAACATTATTAAACCTCGGTACTTTAGAAGGCTGCAACATCGGTTGTGAGCCGGCAAGATGCAGCAAACATATTTCTACCTCGGTAATTTCCTCGACCTTTTAGAAGGCTGCAACATCGGTTGTGAGCCGGCAAGATGCAGCAAACTTTTATCAGTCTCGGATTACTATGTGCCTTATTTAGAAGACTACCACATCAGTTGTGAGCCGACAAGAGGTAGTAAACTTTTATCAGCTCACAGTTTTTATTATTATTATTATTATTATTATTATTACCTCCACCCTTTAAACGACTGTCACATAGGTATGCGAGCTGACCATGATCCAGAAGTCTTATTTCGGCTTCGGTTTATTTCATAATTATTATTATTATAGCCAAATTTCAAGCCCTGTGGTCTTTTAACAACTGCCACATCGGTATGCGAGCCGACCGCCACATCGGTATGCGAAGATGTCCATGGTCCAGGAGTCTATTTCCCCACAACACGACAAACCTCGATGTGACCTTAATTTCACCAGATGGACTTTTACAATAGGATTTAACTACGATTGCAAAAACCAATGAAACTTTATTTATTCCAACAATTATATACCGGTGAAACAAGCTAATGGGAGAAAAGCCACATTAAACTCATAGCCTTAAGGAAATCAAACTTTCTATATTTAGCATCAAACTCTGATACTCTAATCTATCTCTCCTGTTCTCATAAATTTAAAATTTCTAATAAAAGCAACTTGTGAATACTTAGCCTAATGATTAAGATTGGCACTTTAATCAAGTCGCATAGTACTAGCCAACACCCCCACCCCCCCCCCCCCCCCCCCCCCCCCCCCCCCCCCCATCTTCAATCTAAGAAATTGATCTTCGTATATTTAAAATCAATTATATGGGAACTTGCAAAGTCTTGAACTTTGTTAAGCTAGGATTGTGTTTTATAGCTCCTTGTATAAATAGATTAGCAAAAATCCATCTATTTATAGTTTAGGAGAAAGCTAAGATATACAAATAGTGGGTCAAAATTTACTTTTTATTCTCTCCACTTGGAAAGCTACATCGTGTCAACTATATTTATTTTATAAACAAGTTTTTATATTTTTCAAACTTATGTTTTTTATATATATAGATGAACAATAAAACTAGATATTAAGACTAAAATTTAAATTTTTTGGCCACAAGGGGTTGCGAGGGAACAGCAAGGCACATGTAGATCAATTTCGATATAAATCCCCCCACACTAAGATTGAACATTGGCTCAATTGTTCCCAAAAATGTCGGGTTTTACCCCCACACTTAGAAATGAAAAAGGCAAATGCAAAAAATTCTAAGTGTGAAAAGGGAAACACAATAAATATACATGATCAAGATTGAGGATTCCAAAAATAAGCAAAAGATCGAGACAGGTGATAAGAGGACGAAAACAAGCAGGGTTTCATGATCTTAAGGAATCCTGCAAACAATGAAACACATACCATGAAAGAAGCACGCCCCCACAACTTGGGCTATAAAATATCACACTCACTTATTATCTGAAAATAGATAGAGAAAAGGACTAGGGGTGTCGAGAAGCGCTTGTTTTGTGCGAGTCTCTAGCCTTGACTCTCCGAATTCCTTCATCCTTGGGGCAGACACAGAAGAATAGAATAAAATCACATGGATTTTTCATATGCACGGCTTAAGAGATAGAAAAATGAAAGCGGAAATGCCGGGGTCAAAAATAGTATCCTCACTCCTGGAGGAGAGAAGAAAATGAGAATCCACCGAATAAGTGAGATAAGGAAGAAATATTTGGATAACAAATGTGATGGGAAGATAATGGCGATCCTCAAAGGTTAACTTTACAAATGTCGGAGAAAAACTCTTCTCATAAATCCCGGGTCGAAAACTTTGTCCTCGGTAATCAAATCATCAATTGGGATCGTAACAAAAATTTCTTTCCAGTCCTTTCTTTGATTCCAAATCAAATAAATCATCATTCTCTTCGAGAGGCGGTTCATCGATGAATCCCTCGAGAATGGAAGCAATGCTTATAGACGGATCATGGTGAAGTAAAAGCTCAATGTCGTCTCTAGGAGTGAAAAACTCATCCTCATTAGAATCGGAAAGAGGTGTGACTAGGAAAGTTGACTCATCAAGGTTGAAATCATAAGAAACCTTGCACTCGATGTCCTCTAACTCCTCATCAAAAAGAAGATTTACGTCACTAGAGATTATATTCGTCTGTCAAAAAATTTGAAAAAGGAGGTGTTCGAGGTAAATTTTAACATTTCTGGAACGTCCTCATGGATAGTGACTGTCGTCACTAGAGGTAAAAATCATTATTTTGAATCGAAAAGAGTGTTAATCTTGAACTAGATAGATCTTCTAGCCTTTGTGGTTGTATAGTACTTATGTAATCACAAGCATATACGTGAGAGACTCTAACAATTGTTTAGGCGGAAACTAAACGATGAAGTATAAAGAAGAACAAATATAAACAATGATCCTCTATGGATCTCTCTATTGATAATAAACTGTTTTTGTGATTCGTAATCGGTACCAAACCCTAATGCTAAAGGTTTCTTTTATAGAGAAGAAACCCTAAATTTCTAAACAAGATTCCTAAAAACGCGTAAGAGATATACATCAATCTCTTCCTAATATATCGTAAGAGATATACATCAATCTCTTCCTAATATATCTCATTCCTATCTTTATGAGATAACTCTAGAATATAACTATAATTACAATAATCACGTCTATAATTAAGATCAGCAGATTCTATATCTGTCAGCAGAAATGAGAATATGACCAGCAGGAACATAATAAGCAAGAACAGCTTCTAAGTCTTTCAGCAGAAACGAATATCTCTAATAGCAGAAACGACACTTAGTGTTTTCAATAATTCCCAACATAAAACCACAACTTCATTTAAACATCAATAAGCTTGTATAATATCCCAATAAAGTCACTAAATAAGCATTTACAATAAGCCAGAATTACAAAAATAAGCTAAAAACTTAAGAACAAAACTAAAAAAATAAAATAAAAGTCTCGTTTTAAAAAATGGGGGGTGGCGAGTTGCTTTAATAGGGCAAGAAAGGGGGTGATTTGTAAAATGCTTCCAATCACTCTACAATCAAGTAGCCAATCATTGGCTTTAATTTGGGTGGCCTCGGATCGCCGCTGCACAAATTCTTGATCTAGCCGCTTATTGAGCTCCACGTGGCCATTATGATGGCTTACCTAGTACGCACAAATTTCTGGCCATTTGATCAATTTGGATCATTTTGAAATGAATTGAAGGATATAGCAATATCCCATTGCACGTGGCTTGATTATACTAGTCCATTCATTTTAGTGCTTGATCACGTGATGTATATGGAATTAATTTCCATGCATGTGACATGACATCATGCCTACGTCACCATTCACTAATATATATCATATTTGCTTTAATTCCTTATTGGGCTTATGCTAGTTTGGGCTGGCTCGACCTATTTAAATGGGTTACGAGCTGGTCTAATAAGATCCGAGGGCACCGTTTGACTCATTTTTCCATGCTCTTTCCAATGGCATGCTCGAGGACTTCTCACGACTTTGTCTTGGCTTTGAGAAATAATTAAACTTGACCAAATTGAGCCTGATAATTCCTGTTTTTGCTCTGTTTTCAATCCTTTTACCTGCAAGACATAAAAATACCAAACAAACATATTTGCAAGATAATTATCCATATTTTAGCATTTTTAGTCTAATTAATACTGTTTTCCGGGTTATAAAAGATGTGTGTTTTAGCACTCATCAATGTCATACCACCTGCTGACTTGATTCAAAACTCCACAGTCTTTGAAGAGACCAAACAAGTCACTAAAAAGGAATCATCTGTTAAGTATGTCAAGAAAAAGGTTCAGACTAGGACACCCTTTGCTCATGACCTAAGTCCTGAAAAGAAGACCGACTCATCCACTGAACAACTTCATCTTACCCTCATGCAAGAAGTAAAAGGACTAAAAGAACAAATAAAACTATTATCTGATAACTCACCATTTCCGTGGTTTCAAAAATCACATCTCAAAGGACTGTTATAATAAACCTTAGTGTTCCATTTGCCAATCCACATACCATCTGACTAAAGAGAACCCTGAACTAGTTGGTGTAAAGAGAACCCTGAATCAGCTGAGAGCTTAGAAACCTTAGGCCACCTCTTCTAGAAAGGCGCTTAAGATCCCTAAACCCTTCACACCTTGCAAGTTTTGTGGGTTCAATGACCACTACTCTGATGAGTGTATATACTACCCCGGATGTGACATATATGGTAGTATTGCCCATGAACCCTTTGACTATGACAAAAGAGCCATTCACAACAATAGAAGACCAAGGATTGCTAATCACCAATCCAATGAACCCACTGAAAAGTTTTTTCCACAAAAGAAACTAATAGTGGCTAATCTAGACACATGACAGGGGTTAAACAATATGCACAAATATTCAAAGGAGTTAGGTCATAAAGTGATATTTGGGGATAAATCTTCAGGAAACACAGAAGGTTATGGCTTAGTGAACTGCAATGGAATCACATTCACCAGGGTTGCTTATATGGATGGTCTGAAACACAACTTGATCAGCATCAGCCAGTTATGTGATGCAAATTTTAAAGTTTTTTTTACCAAGACTCAAGGAACCATATTCAACCAAAACAATGAATTTATGCTTATTGCTCCTAGAAGAAGAGATGTTTATGTCATTCATATGTCATCTTACAATAAAGAAAGCAATGCCTGTTTTTTTGCCAAAACATCCAACAGTGTAAACTGGCTTTGGCACAAGAGACTATCCCATCTCAACTTCAAAAACATCAACAAATTAGCTAAACAAAACCTTGTTGTTGGTCTTCCTTCTCTCACATTCTCAAAAGACAAACCTTGTCCAGCCTGTGAGAAAGGAAAGCATCATAGAGCATCATTCAAAACCAAAAGATAATTTCTCATTAACAAGTGCTTACATCTCCTTTATATGGATTTGTTTGGACCTGTTAAACATCAAACCATCAGTCACAACAAATATACTCTAGTCATTGTAGATGAGTACTTAAGGTACACCCGTGTATTTTGCTTAAAAAAAGAGTGATGCAGCTGATTGCATCATGTTTTTCATCAGAAAGATGGAGAACCTTAATGAAGTAAGGGTAAACACTACAAGAATTCAATGAAATACCCACAACCCCAAATCATAGGTATAATGACTAAATTCGTGGGTAATTGAAGAATACCCACGAAGTACCCACAAATGAATGTACATGGGTATATCCTCCAAGGCTAAATGTTTACCCATGATATTTTAGTCCGTGGTTAGTTTAGCCACCCCATGTTACGTGGGTAGTTATTTTAAACTCGCGGGTAAAGTTTCGATGGGATCCCTTAAAATACTACAGAAATACCCATTAATTTTGTTGTGGTATTTTGTGGGTATGCATTGTCACAAATAGTCTCGTGTTTAATTTTTATAGGAGTATATATTTCATAATTTTACTTCTGTCATGATTTACCCACAAAGTAACCATATGGGCAAATTCTCAAGATTTTTAGAATCTAGCAAACTTGTAAGTTCTTATAATAACACATTGGGTTAATTGTCTACAAATGTATTATACTTGTCACTTTTTGTCATTGTATGTAGACAACTATTTTTTTTGCCATTGTGTCGCTCAACTTTTGAATTCGTGCTTTTGTGTGTATTCTGCGACTATTTCTGCATGTAATATGACCATTTTACCCTTCAAAATTTGAAAAAAGTGAGGGTAAAATGGTCACAAAATATACACAATAGCACGAATTTAAAAGTTGAACGACACAATAACAAAAAAATAGTTGTCTACATACAATGACAATAAGTAGCAAATATAGTACATTTTAAGCAATTAACCCTAACACATTTCATAAATCACCAATACAAAAACATAGAAATATAAAAGTGAGATTTTATTAAATATATCATAGTACAATATCTCAAGTCTATCATTCGACAACAAACATAAAAATAAAAATCAAAAAGTACATAGTTGGTATTTATCTATTTCAAGAGAACTATAGTACATCAACGACATACATTACATGTCGAGGCATTCGTGAGCCACTAGTCTCAGCACAACGCCATCTCTCCTTGTGTGTATGTTAAGTGTTGGTCTTTCGCTATAAACGATCTTTTTCATGGCCATGTCATATATATAACAAGAATCACACTACTCATAAAACATTCATTTGGTAGAAGCTAAAACAAAGTATGAAATGTCTTTTTAATCAACGGAACCTTTGATCAAAATCTTAATTACTTGTGCCAAGGTTTATGGTAATTCTGTATCTCCTAATAGCAAATTGTCATTCTCCACAACTACAAGTAATTTTTCTATCAAAGAATGCAAATATAAACCATGTTAATAATCAAAGCAATTTTGAAAATCTGTTTGTGAACTCATGACAATAACATAGAACAAGAAACAGAGAGTCCATAATGTCGCACGTTTATGCAATGTCGTGAAATGAAAAGTCACGCGATATCGGAGAGAGCGATTCAAGTAAACATATCTTACTGCTCTTACCATATATTTCCGTCAAAATCTTCTTTACACAACTATTCACAACCAAAATTTATATCAACTAACATATAGAGAAAAATGAAATAATGGTGGGAGACAAAAAAAATGCAATAAGCATAGTCACTGTAGTTTGAATAAGCAAGTGCTTGAACTACATATCTTTCGCCTCGTGTCTCATCATCTACAACCAGATTATATGAGATTAAGATCTATCACAAGAAAGAAATTACAAGCTACTAATATAAATGTACTGTACTTAACACCTCTAAGATAAACAAGCATAAACATAAATACATAAAAAAAAATTAAACATGTAGCAACTCAAAAATACATATCATGTACCCAAATATATATATATACATATACATATATATATATATATATATATATATATATATATATATATATATATATATATATATATATAATCCGGATCGATTGAGAAGGTTTTTATTTTGAGAAGATTGAGAAGGTTTTCAAAAATGATAGATTTTTAACTTTGATTCAAGTTTTTCAAGCGTAAAACTCATTTTAATGTGATTATAATTCAAAATGTGTAAAAAAAATTCGAATCAATGTTAAAAAATCTCTCGATTTTGCGATATAAGTACAATACTGAATCTTCTATACAAATTTAAGGAATCATTACCATAACTAGATTTTAGCTTTGATTCGTGAATCAAATTTGTGATTTATAGATTCGATTCACTATTAAATGATGTTTACTTGTGAATCAAGTCAAAAAATATGAATCAATTTGCTCAAACAAAGATTTCTCAATCTTCTCAAAATAAAAACCTTCTCAATAGAACCGAAGCCTATATATATATATATATATATATATATATATAAATGAGATCAAATGAGTTTCTTAAAGTTATAAAAATGAGAACCACCTAAAATCTCACAAATGACACTCCTTAAAACAAAATGAAAACGTAATTAATTACAACTAATATTGTTAAAGATTTGATGGGTTTTCTTTTGGAAATTGACCTAAACAAGGTGATACATTTTGATTCGACGTGTAATGTGCATCAAGTTTTGGTGTTGTGTACCAAGTTTTTAATAGTTGTTGTGTATATGTATCAGCAATCCGTTACTCATGTATGAGTTGGTTATTAGTCGGTTTAATGTTAATTTGTATTAATATTTTATATTTTGGTGTAACATTTCTAAAATGATTATGTATCAATGTTTTAATGGTATCTTAGATTAGTTCTCATTTTTAAAACTTTAAAAAAGTTCCCACAATAACCCTCACACACACACACACACACACACATATATATATATATATATATAGTTATATATATATATATATAGAGTTAGGATCAAATGAGAAGTTTTCTTAAAATAAGAAGGATAAGAAGTAACTATAATCGCATATCCGAGATGCACCGACTTAAATTAGATGCATCTACCTATAATCTTAGATGCATTATAAGGCATTTCAATTTCCAGCTTTTAATTAGATGCATATACATATATAATATGCTTTCAATGATTCTCATGTTTTTTGTTCCTCTCTGCACAATGCTAAAATCATGATAATTACATTGCAGCACACCATCTACACAACAAAATTAACTTTCGAAACTCTGAAATGTTTGCATATAAATGAATAGAAATGGCATCTAATGGGCAAAATCGTGCATCCTCAAATGTGTGGGTTTTAGTCACTTCCTCACCACTATCTATTTTAAATATACTTCTCACCCACTGGATACCCTACTCTATAAAGATATATATATATATAAATATATATATATATATATATATATATATATATACTAGCTCATAACCCGTGTTTAATACGGGCAGTTAAAATAAAGTTTTACTAATTTTTTACAAAAAATTGTTTATATTTTGAATGCGAAAGCATTAAAAAGAAAGCAACATGCATAAGATGTAAAGCATTAAGTGTCACAAACATAACCCATTTTCATAATTTTCATTAGAGATGGAATAATGGGTGATTTGGCAGGGTATGTCAGTTATTAACATGTTAAAATGGGTAATTTTTAAGACAGGACTAAATAGGTTTCGATATGTTGTGTTTACTCAAAACACATGTGTGTATCTTCTGCACAAAACACTTTAGATAATAGGGGATTTGAAAATATAAAGCGTTACAGTTCGCAAGCTCGAACACTATTGTATCTGACTTTTACATGGAATAAACATACATGAAAAAAGGAAATATATGACTTAAAACCCAACCTAACCAAGGTAGTGAATTTATAAGATACACCACATACATAAATCAAACTTTATGTCACACTTTTAAAGAAAACTTGGCAGCAACGTTATTGTGAGGAACCTAATAATGGGTAGCTGGTCGTACTGATTTCATGTTTTCAAACTATGGAAGGAGAAGTGCATGCGCTACGGATTAGATACTTATTTGCATTTTATCCGTAGATAAACGATTATATATGATAGAGTGTAACATAAAGCTACATAATAGTTCAAAATCTGAGATAACATTGCAGGATCAACCAATTTAGCTTCATGTGCTTGTTAAAGTTAAACTTTCCCAAAGACCAATTACCAATTGACATTCTTACTCACTTGGATCACAAAATTCAAACAATGAAGTACCATCATTTGGTTTGATGAAATAAACAACAATTAATCCATGTTCAACTATCAAACACAAGTCTTCAGTTACATAGTGAATGGATACATTTGAAACTGCATAAAGATTTATTATTATTAGCATGTATCCAAAATAGGAAGATAAGAATAATATTCCTTTTTACATATGTTGGTACCTTTTACATTATCTGAGGACACCAATAACGGCTGTAAAACGAACGCATATTCGCTTGTAGACCTGCAACTCATACTCCCTTGGAATATTTCTAAGAAATGGCATAACTAAAGATTGTCTAGTCTAGATTGATCGAATGAAATTCGACGCTAAGATGAAACACAATAATTAACTTGAAGGTGGAACTAATAAGTTTGACTTCATAGGTCAAATTTGTAAAACCTAAACCACTTGTTTTGTAGATGCTTAGGTTCTGAGATGGTGCAACTTTACGTGAAAATGATTGTGCAAAAGTATCTTGCCTGCAAAATTCATCATGACACTCTGGTAAGTAATTCAAGCATATTAGAAAGAACAAAAGCTAGTCGAAATTATCTGCTGGAAAATTCATCATGACATTTCTAGTGAGCTAGTAGACATTACAAGACAATAACATAAAACATTATAATTCAAGCATATTAGAAAGAAAAAAAGCAATATACCTCTTGAATACGTACAATTGATCAGTCGGCACTTCCTGAAAAAGGCAAATAAAGAACAATTCACACATGTACACAACTACACACCGAGTACTCACACTAAAATGCATGAAATAGTTTCAAATCAAATGCAGTATGGGACATACCTGATCAATTATAAGCTAAAGAACATCCAAAAAAAAATTAAAGCAGAACAATAAAATATACACCTGGGTTGAAAGTCTTGCAATGAGTCTTTGAGATTCTCTCATTTAGGAGTCTCTTAATCAGTTTATGGTGTGCCGCCCACAGAAACAAACATTGGAATATCTCAATTGAGTGCCTAATTGCATGACACATATGCATACACATCAATACTCAATTGCATGACAAGTAAAAGAATTCACTTTTGGAGAAAAAACTTGCAAAATACCTAAAATAACGGTTTATACATAAGGTAGTAAATACTCAAGATGGTAAATATAGTAAATAACAATAATATGTGTAATTTGAGTGGTATGAAATCATATATTATAATGCACACGCTGAGACACACTTGTGCAACGACTATCCGAAGAACATCGAGTACCATCTACATAAAGGGAATAAAAAAGAAATATGTTGTGGCTAATATCAGAAAGACGACACATTTTGTCCACTCGACTCAAACTTAGCTTGCATCTATGTCTACGAATTCAATTCAAAATTTATCCCTTTCTTAACGTGACAGACCCATATAAAAAAAACTAAAACTAAACACCCATAGAACAGAAGATAGAGAATAATGCAATCTCACCCCACAACACTACTACGCCAAATTGATTAAGTAAAAAAGTCAACCACTAATTCAGACTACTTAACCAAACTAACTAATAACCGAATAACAACAATACACATAACTGGAATAAGGTCTGTTAAATCAAATGAGTTTTAAGTAAAAGAGTACCTGATCCAAGAACAGTTCCAAACAACCCCTTATATTCCTAAAATAGACAAACAAACAAAAGCTCAGAGAAGATTGAGACAAATAAGCATAATAGGTTTACTAAAACAACTAAACTACTGAATAATTTTGAGTTTTTCACTCAGGCGTTTTCACAAACACTTGGTCTGCAAAAGAAAGAAATACATGAAACATAACAAAAAAATCAAATATAAGTTTCACCTTGACTGATTGATGTTAAAACATATATAAACATACACAATATGAGGCTTTTATGGTAGAAATCTTACATTGTCACCATAAGTAGATCGACGTGAAAAAGGTTTCTTTTTCCATGGATGTTTCAAGCGGGTATTTTTCTTCCTGGAAGATCAAAAAAATCTTCACCCAAGGATAGAGAAGGTCACCATACAGGAAAAAAAAAATGCTAGTTTTAGTTTGAATTCTTGAATGAGGGGAAATAAAAAAGTGACATAGAAATGATGGTTTTAATTTGAATTCTTGAATGAAGAGAAATACAGATGAAGTGATAGCCTTGGGTGAAGAGTTGGGTTTCTAATAAACTACTATACATTTTTTTAGATAATTATTTACTTGATTTATGACATAAGCATTTTGAAACTAAACATCCTAATTGAATGACATATATGTAAAAGTACTTAAAACGTAAGATTCATTTACTAAATGTTTTTCATTATTTCTACACTATTAAATAAAAATCCATACTTGAATCCAGCAAAAAACAAAAGTACACTACCACACTAAACACAAATATAAATCACCTCCATCACCATCTTATTTTAACCACATAAAAAACACACACAACCAGCCTAAACACATTAAAAAATGGCGGTTATCACCCCATCAAACCCTACCATCAAACCACCGTCTTCCACTACCGCACTCCACCGCTCCACCACCACTCTCCCCCGTTTTAACCTCCCCATCACCACCCCTAAACGCCATCGTACCCTCTACATCACCACCAACGTCTTATCAAAACCAACCACCGTACAGACACCACAACCGGAGATATATGTTTCACGTTATGCAGATGACCAGCCACGAAGAGGGTCTGATGTTTTAGTTGAAGCTTTGGAACGTGAAGGTATAACTGATGTATTTGCTTACCCAGGTGGAGCATCCATGGAGATCCACCAAGCTTTGACCCGGTCCCACATCATACGTAATGTCTTGCCACGTCATGAACAAGGTGGTGTTTTTTCATAGATTGGAATAATGGTGAAAAATTGTATTTCCTTTCGTGCAGTTTTAGAGGTGTACAGGTATATAAGTAATTATGGTGGAATTTCATGTTTTGGTCTTACAAGTGTAAGTATTTATACGTATACGTATTTTGGCTGTTGTAAGTATGTTAGAGTGTTAGTGTTCTATATTGTTTGAAAGGTGTAAGGTAAGAGAAATAAAGGTTTTGTTGAAAATGATTGAGATGTTTGCGGGGGATGTAGGGTAACTTTTATGATGTTTAGAAAAGTGAAATTTGAAAATGAGAAGAAGTTATTTTTAGAAAGGTAAATTGTTCAAGCAAAATGGTTTAACAAAAGATTAGTTCAGGGTTGTTTTAGTAAAACTTAAGTATAAAGATATTATTTAATTTAAAAAAAAAAGAAAAAAAAAAAAATATTTTTTTTTTACCCATGAATACGTAAATCGGACTTTATATTAAAAAAAAAAGGAAAATAAAAAGAAAATAAAATTCCTAATTAAACTAGGACTTTAATTAGGGATTATCTAATGAGTTTTGGTCTATTCGCCTCTAAATATAACCAATCCGTGCGTCATCTTGTCCGCGCGTTTCCCTGTTTGATCGATTACGCGAAATTTGGTTTTTATGGAGCCAAGGAGAGAGTAAATTGTTTAGGGAGTTATTCAGAGTAAGTTTTTCTTTATATTTTATGCTTAATTTTGAAGTTAGTGAATTTTTAGATATGTTTACCTAATTATGATGGATTAGAAATTAATTAGGTTTAATCAATTAGGGGACATGTTTCTGTAATTAATATATTTAAGTTAATTGGGGGTGATTAAGATTAATTTTATATGCATTAATTGTGTTAATGGTTAGGGTTTAAATCATACTTTAAATCTTGAGTTTAATTTGAGCCAAATTTTGGGGTCGACTTGCCAGCTTATATCTCATGATTGGGAAACGAGGTTTTTTTTATGATCTTATGAGTTTGATAAGTCAGGAGAGTCCTAGTTTCTTAAAACATCCGGGGGGGTATACCTCGAAGTGATTTTGAGTTCGGAAAGGCCTGTTCAAAAGTCTTTTACAAAAAACGATGTCTGACAGTAGTACGGGCCAGATTTGGGTTCTAATTTTCGGGATGTAAAACCCCAACTTAAAATTTGAATGGGGACTTAGCCCTTCACTGTAGTTAATTCCTATGAGGTACTTTAAATTTACACCAAAGAGAATTTAATCAATTCGAAGCTTAAGTATGCTTTTTGGGTCTTACATTTTAGTTGCAATCAGATCCCGAATTAGGGACAGTTTCAAAGTTTGTTTTTATTTGAGAAGGTTAACACTCAATTGAGATTGGGAATCACATGTTAGGCAGTTAGGCACTCATGTAGGAACATGTATGATTTTGGTTAGAATTATATAGGGTGTTTAAGTGGTGCGTTTAGGTTCGCACAAGTGGTGTAAAAATTCTGCATTAGAAGCAGAAAGTTGTAAGTGGTTTAAAATAAAAGTAAAAGAGTAAATAAAAGATTTAATGAAGGTATAAAATGATGGAGAGAGTCATTTACATATAGTATAGATGATATTAGCCCATTAGGATTGTTTATTGGATTAAGCGTTTAGGTCGTGGTAACTTGAGACTTTTATTGTTATAGTTGTTTAGGAAGGGGTTTGAATTGTTGTAGCTGCGCAAACAGTTGAGTGTCAGTAGCCCTAGTCTTTTCTAAGGATGTTTCCAGTTGGGTTGGTGGATATCGGATTGGCTTGAGTATGTGTGTGTTTTATTACGTGTGACATATATGTGATGATTGTGGGTTAAAAATGCATGTGCGTGTGGTAGCGGATTGTACTTGTAGGTATTGATGTTTGGAATGGAGCGCGCAAGGAGCCGGGTGGCCTTGGATCGTGGGAGTCGTCCTTCCCGCACCTTGGGTTGAGCCGAGCTGATTTGTGTGGTGTGAGCGTATTTTGGTTTGAGGTGATATTTGATTTTGGATTGTGTTGAGATTGAGGCTGTTTGGGATGTTTGTGGTATGTGATGTTCAATGTAGGCGTAAGTGGCAGACGTGGTGTTTATCTTATCACAGTGAATGTTGGGAATTGTTTTGAAATGTGTTTGAGGGTTGGGTGGTGGCTGGTCTGTAGAAACCGCTGGTGTATGCTCACGTACCTAGGGTTGTTGTAGGTGGTGTTTCGCATCGTTGTTCAGGTAACTCAGGTTGTCAGAGAATTGATGTTAGGAGAGGTTTGTGTGAGGACCATAGAGATGACAAGTTGAAGATGTCTAGTTGTGTGGCTATGCGGTGTTTATTTGAGCAATATGTGTGTATTTGATTTTTAGACTTTTGTTGCGCTGTGGGTTAGATTTATAGAGACTTGTATGGATGGTACTCCTTGATCATTCATATTTGGTAGTTGTTTTTTTGTTGGATGTTATCATAACACGTTGTGTCTTTAGCATTATTACACTATTTTAGCTATTCCCTTCTTTAATTAAAAAAGATAACCATGTGCCTATGTTAATATTTTCATGTTATGCCTCGCGTTTTCCGCCTTGCGGGGATCGGTTTGACGTTTGGTGTGACAGATTGGTATTCAGAAGCCAGGTTTTATAGATTAGGTGGTTAAACCTAACTATAACCTAGGAGTCCTGGAGAGATGCATTTGGGGTTGCGTAGAGTGTTGTTGTGTACGTAGATACTGTATGTGTCCCGCTGATCTATAAGCTTGAATCTCTCTATTTTAGGATTACTACTAAATAATATGATGAAATATATACTTTTTCATTTATGGGGATATAATAGTATATAGCCTTTGTTATTCTTTTAGAGTCATGGTTCTTCCCCTACCCTAGGATGAGTATGCGTGTAGGGGTAGAGGATTTGGTGTTTATATCCTGCAGTATGGATACGCCGCGAGAAGATTGGGTGACTTTGGGAGTAGAGAAGAGTGAAAGATCCTAAGCGGATGGGGCCGGTGGTCTCGAAACATAGAAGGTTTATTTCGGGTTTCCGGCTTGCCTGGCGATGAGTGTGCTGATAATCGAGGATTGCTTTATATTTTGGTCGCGATGTGACTTCTGTTTGTTTAGTCGATTGGGATGTTATGGTTGTTAGATGGATTATTATGTCTTAGTTATATTTGCATTATTATTAAGTGCTATGTGGGGTGATGTGTGTTATCATTGAGGATGTGTGGTCTTGGATAGTAAGTACACGTGTGCAAAAGGTTTTTTTTGCAATTATAATTATTGGTCGGAGGGGTGGGGGTGCGCGAACAGTAAGTTATGTAAGATGGCAAGGAAACTATATCGTGTGAGCTTGTGAACTTTGACTGATTGGATCATTGTGTGTCTGTGTTGATTGTAAGGAGTGTACGTTTGGATAGTATGTTTAAAGGGTTTAGTGTAGATGTGATGTGGACGATGTCCTATTGAGGATTGCGGTGTTTGTGTGGTCCGAGAAGTCATCTCGTAGAATTCCGGATTGGCAATTATATTAGGGTGGGTTGATGAGTGGTGTAAGGTTCCGGTACTTTTTCATAGTATCGTTATGGGTACATGGATACCTGTGGTGTGGTGTGGTCACGCTGATTATAAGTTGTTTTTATAGCGCGTGCGATTTTAGTTGGAGATAATCCAACGCCGTGTTGGTATTTCTAGGGTGTTATCATAGAATGGGTGTTAGCTACGTTTCTAGGCGCTGTTTTCAGACGTTGTAGTGAGTTGTTTTCCTGTTGTCTAAGGGTTTGATCGGTGGCTTGTGTGGTTTGGTTCTGAAGGCCGCGTTTGGTGATTGGGGTGGAGTGTTATGGGGGTTTTGGTTGGTGTTGAGGGTGAGTTGCTTGTCGTGTTCGGTGTGTTTAAGTGAAAATAATAATTATGGTATTTGGAATTCTTATGGTATTTTGGGAGTCTATTCTTGACTATCATGACGTCTAGTTGTTAGTATCTAAATTCCTTTGCTAAGGTATTTTGGTGGAGTCGATTTCATATTTATTTTAGGTGTTAAAAAATTTTAGTATTTCGAAATTAATTATTATTATATTTAAATTGCTACACATTTGTTTTAACCATCTTTTGTATTTCTTCTAATAAATTCATAATTAAATAAGTTTATGAACAACTTTATTTAAAATTTATTGTTACAACTTAATAATTTATTTGGCATTACAACGTTTAGGCGGTTCTATTGGCTTAGTGTAATATGGATTGTAGTTAGAGGTTTATGAGGGGGAAATTTTCGTGGGTTAAAAAAAAACAAAAAAAAAAGGTTTTTCGGGGGGTTTTGGTACAAAGGTTCTTTATTTTTAATTAATGTCGTGGTACGTGGTATTATTCATTGCGCGTTTTCAGCATCGTTGATGCGTTTGTTAGTAGGTCTGAGGTTTCGGTGCGTTATTTCAATGTTTGCTTGAATTGATTTCTTCTTTTGGGTTAGTGTATTGTGTGTGGATTTTTGAGGTGCAGATACGACAAGTTAGGTGCATAGTGCAAGTTGCGTGTTTCTTCAGCTGGCGTGTGGTGCGGTGTAGAAGTTGGTGTGATGTAGGAAGTATCTTCTGGATGGTGGTATCGGAGTCGGATTGGTTGCAGAAGTATTGGAATGGAATTATCGCGGGGTGTCGTACAAGTTGATAATTAGAGAGTTTCGTGTTTTACTTTTGATTTAGGGTATCTACTTAGTTATGAGAGTGTTGAATGTGTAGTAGGTAGTAGAGGAATTTGTTGGTTCGAGGTACATATTGGCATGGGACTGGTATGCCACCAAGAAGGTGTTACAATGCATTATTGTAGCTAAAAAAGTGTTTAAGGTTCGTGAAGAAATGAATAAAAGAGGGATTGTGAGGTCTTGTATAGGAGAGTAACCAAAGCATTATGTGTCAAATTTTAGTGATAATCTAGTAGTATGTGAGCTTCTCGAAGTGTTTTCAGGATTTAGTGGGTTTTACCCCTCGCCGTGAAGGAGAATTTCGTATGGGATTAGTATAAGGAGCGACGCCGATTTTGCGAAGGCTCGTGTCGTTTGACGTCTTTGGAAAGGCAAGAAGGTGTGGTATGATTACAGGGAGTTTGCAAGGTAAGGTTGTTCCAAATAGTAACATTGTTGTGGAGAGGTTTGTATTGGTTGTGGGTAGGAGGAGAAGGTGGGGGGTAATCGAATGTGCAAAGGATCATCTCGAGAAGAGTGAGATAGAAAATTGTTTGTGATGTCACCAATGAAGGGTACCACGAGGATGATGTAGCTAATGATGTTTTTCTGACATGCGTAATGGTACTCGTTAATGGTTATGACTATGCCTTTTGGGTTACTAATGCACCAGCCGGTTTTCATGGAGCTATGAGCCTGGGTGTGCATGGCAGTATATAGAAAGTAGTTAACGTATATATTCGGAGACGATATTTTAAACCGACCCGAAGTCTAAGGAGGAGTACGAGTCGGCAGAGTGGAGGTACTGATCGTTGGACGTCATGTAAGACGCGCAAGTGTTCAGTAAAGTTTGTAACAAGGCGTTGGGATGAAGCGGAGCAGTAGAGGAAGCTATCTAGATTATGGAAAGAGATGCAAATGGGTCATGTAGCGGCAGAGATTGTGTTGGCTATGGTGCCAGAAGGTGAGTCAGTGACGATTTTGTGTAGTGTCTTATGCACGGGCGGAGAGCGGGAAACAGAGGTATTTTCTGGTGAGAGGTCATGGCTTGGGAACAAAGGAGAGTGAGAGAGTTGCGTGTGGTTGTGTACGTGCGGACAACTGAGGTGTCTTATGCGAAGATTCGGTGATGGACTAATGGTGGTGGTTGTGCCTGGTATAAGCTTAGAGGCCATTAAGTCGAAACGAGACGTGGAGAGTGATCTATACGATGTTCATGAATACGTGTGTTCCAACAACACGGTGTTGCAGGATAAGGAAGGAGGTTGAACATAAGGGCGAAAAGTCATAGGGGTAGGAAGTTATTGTTAGTGGGAGAGTGTTTGATTTTCGCGGTGTTCGATTGTACGGTGATGCCCGGGGGAAGGCAAATGTAGTTGTGGAAAACGTGGAGAAAAAAAAGGTTTGTAAGCCAAGAAAAAGTTATGGATGTTTCGACGTATGACAATCCAGCTAAGATCGAAAAAAGGATGTTGTTGGTATAAGATTAAGATGTCCAAAGCAACAGTAACGTGGCAGAAGCATAAAGAGTTGCGTGGGGTCTGGTTGGACCATTGGTATGAGTGGTGTCAAAAGAGGAGTGTAGTTGTGTGGTTCTCATATTGGGATAGGACACTCGGGTTTGGACCTGCGATTGCGGGATGAGATGTAGTCACGCTTGGCTATTGAAGGGAGGCGGTATACGGAAAAAGTGATTCTATGCGCATCCTGGCGCAGGATACGATGTTTTTATGGTTTTGGGTGATGTAAGAAGGAAGTCGGGGTTAATGGGCTGAGTATGGAGTAGGAGTGTACGGTTGTTGTGAAGTAGGGTATATTAGCTGTTATTCGAGAGTGGGAAGTTGAGTATCAAGGGGTCTGTCAGGATTGTTGATATACGAACGTCTAGAGTCGATTCCGAGTAGAAGTAGAAAGGATAGACGGTTAAGATGGTTATTGTCAAGTGTACCAAGTTTGGGTAGGGGATGACAGTGCGATTGGGGTGTGAGTTCGCAATGGAGCTGGCTATGTCAGGGCGCAATTTCTAGCTTTGCTGGAGGATAATTGTTTTTGGTGGGATGGGTTAGAGATGAGTTAGGGATACTTGCTTTCGTGGAGATGGTTTTTCCCTGGGTGGGGATTATCTTGTCGGGTAGGAGATGTGCTTCGAGCTTTGATAGCTGAGTTTGTGTGGGAATGGGATGTAGGTTGTTTATTTTTTTTTTGACCCGGGGGGTGTGTTGTTTGTTGTTTTGTTGTGGGTTGGTAACGTAGCGAAAGATGCAAGATTTGGTTAAGTTGGAACGAAGTTTGGTTCAAGATTATCCTAGATATATCTTAAGGTTTAAAATGTTTGACTTGAGGCTGGTCAAATTGAGTGTTACTTAGTGTATTCAGTTTGAAGGGTGATATTATGTTTCAAAACGTATGGTAAGTTGGATACAAAGGTAAGAAGGTCTATTTGAGATTTTTGAATATGGTTATTGGTGATTAATACCTAAAGGAGTTGAGGAAGTGTTGCATGACATGTTTAGTGTGTGGCGAAAATTCGAGTTTGGTTGTTTTGGCTAGGAAGAAAGCTGATGTAGAAGTAGGGATATAAAGTGTTTCATTGAGTTAAGATTCGATTGGTAAACTAGCGTATCGCCACACTTGTTACGTTGTTGAGCAAGAGATCATTGAGAGTTTTCATTGAAAGTTGGGTGTATGGTTTGGTTTCTTATTGACCTTAATATGCCCTTAGATGTGTTTGTGATTTTGGTTAAAGTTATTTTATGAATAAACTCGAAGTCGAGCCGATTCTTTAAAAACGTTAGGTTTTGTAACAACTTATAACGTGGTTTCAAGACAGTTCTTGTTTGATGAGTTGCGAGACCGGGTTGTAAATGACGTTGTTACACAACCTAAGGTTTTGACGAGTTTTCTCGATGACGAGTGAGGTTCAATTAGTGGATGTTTCTTTTCGTTTGGGGTTGTTGTGTTGCTAATTGCACCCTTGTGGGGGTAAGAAAAGTCATTAGCAGTTGGATTCGGTTTGTGAAAGTTTGTTGAGATTAAGGTTGACAAGACTCTTTGTTTTGTCAAGGAACCGTTGAGTTTGTGGACCGAGAGGTCAAGAGTTTAAAGCGTAGTAAGATAGTGTTAGTACAATTTCGTTGGAATTCGAAGCGTGGCCCTGAGTTTACTTGGGAACGCAAGGATCAAATTAGGTCTAAGTGTCCTCAGTTGTTTGTCGATAGTGATATTGCCTCGAGTAGTTAAATCTCGGGACGAGATTTTCTCAAGGTGGGGATAATGTAACAACCGTGACTTGAGCAGGTTAGTCAAACCTTTAGTGTTGACTTATATGTCTGTTGCAATGTACGGTTTATGTGATTTTATGTGTTATGTGTGCTATTATGTGTTTATGAGGTATTGGTAATCCATTTATTGAGTGTGATCATCTCAATAAGATTGGAATAATGGTGAAAAATTGTGATTTCCTTTCGTTCACTTTTAAGTGACAAGGAAATAATTATCGTGAATTTAATGTTTTGTCTTAAATGTGTAAGTATTTATACGTATACGTATTTTTGTGTTAGTAATTTAAGATAAGTTTATATTTTAAAGGTTAAGTTAAGAGAAATAAGTTTGTTAAAATATGAGAGTTTCTGGTAAACTTTCTATTTTTAGAAAGTGAAATTTGAAATGAAAAGTTATTTTTAGAAAGTAATTTCCAAGCAAAATGGTTTAACAAAATTAGTTCAGGTTTTTATAAAACTTAAGTATAAAGATAATTAATTAAATAAAAAAAAGAAAAAAAAATATTTTTTTTACCCATGAATAGTAAATCCGGATTTTATATAAAAAAAGGGAAAATAAAAAGAAAATAAAATCCTAATTAAACTAGGACTCTAAATTAGGGATTATCTAATTAGTTTTCTTCCCTATAAATATAAACCCAAATCCCTCACTTCCCCACCCTTTTGATCGACCGAATTTTTGAGGAGCCAAGGAGAAGAAAAATTTAGGGATTATTCAAGTAAGTTTTCTTTAATTTTATGCTTAATTCTAATTATAATTCTTAGATTATGTTAACCTAATTATGATGGATTAGAAAATTAATTAGGATTAATCAATTAGGGTTCATGTTTCTGTAATTAATATAATTAAGTTAATTGGGGGTGATTAGGATTAATTATATGCATAATTGTGTAATTGGTTAGGGTTAAATCACTTTAAATCATGAGTTTAATATGAGCAGAATTTTGGGTCGACTTGCTCAGCTTATATCTCATGATTGGAAACGAGTTTTTTTATGAATCTTATGAGTTTTGATAAGTTCAGAGAGTCTAGTTTCTAAAACATCCGGCCTCGAATGATTTTGAGTTCGGAAAGGCCTTCAAAAGTCTTTTACAAAAAAACAATTCTAAAAATATAAAAATGCCCAAAAGTTACTGATTAAATTAAAAGTAATTAAACTAATTAAATTTAAACCTAATTTAAATTAATTAAATTAAATTAACTAACTAAACTAACTGTTGTTAAAACAAAAGGACTAACAGTGAAAGGACACAAGGACTAACAAGGTAACAGGCTAACTAACCACAGGGACTAACAGTTATAACTATGAAAGATAAAATTACACAAATGGTCCCTGAGGTGGACCCCGACTGCAAGGTGGGTCCAAAGTGCTTATTAGCAAAAAGCTAAAGAAGCAAACTTCTAGAGGAGCTTATAGGGAACATTTTTCATAATAAGCACATAAGCTGAATCTCAAAGAATAAGCCAGAAAAGTGACTTTTTGGACTGCAAAAGCTAAATAAGCTTAACAGCTTATTTAGCTTTTCTTTTTGGGATTTAAGCTACAAAATAAGCTAGAAAGCTAGGGGGATAAGTCACTAGGCTAAGGGTGTCCTAAATAAGCTAAGGTCACTAAGAATAAGCCCTAAAATAAGCTGGAAGTGATTTGAGCTTATGAGACAGTTTTAGAAAGAAAACAGAAAAAAGTGGACTTTAAGCCCTAAATAAGCTAACCTACCGTCCCGTTGTTGTTAATTGTTGTCATGAATTGTTTTGGTAATTACAGCAGCTAATTGAAAGTTTTATCTTTGGATATTGTTTATCGTAAACTATGATTCTCGCTAACTTTATGTTGACGTTTTAAGCATCATTTTTAGGTGAGCTTAATGGTGCTAAGATAGAGCGAAGTGGCTAGAAGAGACTGTAGGATGCTTGGAGTTAATTATGCTTTCTGTTTGAATAAATGCGTTTGCATGAATTGTTTGGATTATGTTTTTGCATGTCATTTATTGACGAGACCTCTTTCTCATTAATAAGACACATTAGGTTTTGGCTATTGTTTATGGCACTTTTTTATGTGTGGGGGGGTATTTCGGCTTTTTTTTTAGTGGGGAGCGCTTTTGCTTCAACCCATTTGGACAAGTTGTCGACGGCCACAAGAATGTATTTATTCCCTCTAGAAGACGGGAATGGTCCCGTAAAATCGATGCCCTACACGTCAAGATCTCGCATACTTGAATTGCATTTTGAGGCATTTCGTCTTTTTATGAGATTTTGCCTTGACGTTGAGAAGCGTCACTTGACTTCACCATGTCGTGGGCATCACGGTAAATTTTTGGCCAATAAAAACCGGAATCGAAGACTTTCTTAGCTGTGTAGTTTGCACCATGATGTCCCCCGATGGGTCCATTATGGCAAGCCGTAAGGATATCAACGGCTTCTTAGCCATGAACACACCGTCTAATCACTTGATCCGCACAAATCTTAAACAAGTAGGGGTCGTCCCAAAAATAGTGCTTAACGTCCTTAAAGAAAATTTTCTTTTGTTGGGACGACATTCGTTTTACTATAAAATTCCTCGCATGGTAATTTGCAATGTCGTCAAACCATGGGGTACTTGAATCACCACGAAAGGTAACTATCCCAAGTGTCCCGAGAGGAAATGTTTCCGTAATTTCCTTATTCTCAAGATCACTTTGATAGGGATTTTCTAGTCTTGATAAGTGGTCAGCCGCGAGATTCTCCGCTCCTTTTTTATCACGAATTATGACATCAAATTCTTGGAGTAGGATAATCCACCTATTATAATTTTTTCCTTATTTCTGCTGTTAGTAAAAAAAAAATTTACTTTTAACCCGATTCGGCAATTACGTATCCTAGTCAATTCGAATCACACTTTGGATATTTTATCCATTATTTTAAGTTTGAGAATCAATAATTCCATATTTTAGCTTCAAGAACTTAATTATTTTTCATTTTAAACTTTTGGATTTTATTTTCGCGTTTGGCCGACTACCGCGTCAAAATAGTGTTTTTTAATTTTAATATTTTAACCAAGTGTTTTAAATCAAATAATGTAGTATAAATGTTTTATATAAAAAAATACAAATTTATAAACCACCATGTAACCAAACACCCCTTTTCTTTTAAATCTATGCCCATCAAAACAAGAAACCTAACACACCTTATCATATTTTTATCCTACTAAAAACTGAAAACCAAAAACCCCCTTATATTAAGGTTGGACCCTTTATAAACCTTTGACCCCCTTTATAAAAACCCCCCTAAACCCCCCACAAATTTTAAAAAAGTAACCCCCCCCCCAACGGGTAGAAAATAAAGATCGACTCTTTTCTGCTCCTTTATGTTCAATCAAAAACAACCCCAAAAAACATCAAACTCCACCATCTTGCTCTTAAAATCAATTCCTAATAAAATCAGTAAAAAATTATAACAATGCCTAGTCATTATCTAACAAAATTTAACCACCATGCATCAAGATTCATAAATTCTTGATTCTTCTTGATTTTTTTTTACTTTTAAGGGTTTTTGATCTAATTGAGGGTAATTGGAGTAACAAGAGTTTAATATTGGTTGTGTAGACAAAGTTTGGTGAACGAAATCAAGATTTTTTTGGGTCTCTCTTTTAGTCCTTGTGGTGTTCGGCCCACAGTATAAACCCAATGGTGTTTGTTTATTTTGATTATCTTTTCATTGCATCTGAGTTTGTAAGTATTTTGTTACCATCCTTTATGTTAATTATTTCTACATATGTTATACATTTGTGCTAAAATTATATTATGAATCCATGGATCCTAGTGCATGTGTTAGATTGAGTGATTGGATGATTGAAATTGATTTAGATGATGGAGATAGGTTAGATTAGGTATGATTTGAAGTTGTGTGAAGTAAAATCACGTTTGGAAGGGTTTTTGGTTAGGCAATTTATGCAGAAAAGTGGACAGGACCCTTTTGGGTGTCGAGATTTTTTCTCAATCGAAGTTTAGGCTTTGATTTTGGTAGAGGATGTTCCATAGTTCGAATCGATTAGGTCGTTACGTCGTAACTCTAAAAAATGAAGTTTTTATGGCCTCCGGGTTGTTTAGAAATCAATTAAAAACGAATTCCTGCACTTTATATTTTACTCCTTGCTGATAGCGATTTCGTGAGCCGTTTTTGGGGCCCTTCTGGTCCGAATAGGCTTTCCGTTAAAACGAAAAAGTTGTTTTAGGATTGACGTTTTACATTTTCGCGAGGTTCTTTAAGTCTAAAGGAGTGATAAGGGTCTAAAGGCGGGGGAAAAATTGCGTTTTTGGTAATTATATAAATACTACATCAGACCTGATGCTGAGTGCGTTTTCGCCATTTCGGTTCGAGTTTGGGTCTCGTAACTAAAACTAAAAGTTGTCCGAAACGTCGTTTTACATCAAAATGCTTTAGAGTCCGAGTCGTGAAAATATGATTTAGCGGGTCGTTTTGGACGGGTCAGATTTAAGGAAATATATATAATAAAAAGTCAAACTTGGCGAAATTCTTCTAAGGGTCAATTAACGTTATGGAGAATAATTAGGCCCGTAAAATATTCTAACTAACTGAATTTGCAACTATTATGTGAGTCTTTCACTTTCGTTAGCTATCTAGATTCTTAATCTTAATATGGTCAAAATCGGTAATTTTCATTAAAATTACATATTAGTCGGAATGAGTTAAATTGAAATTAAACTTGAGGTGAATCATTTTAGTGGGTATAAATAAGTAAGTTGGCACTCATGGATTCTATGATATAAATTTCATTATATGTCGGAATATATACATTTTACATACTTATGCATTTTATGCATTTTTTCTTTTAAATATATTCTTATACGCGCACCATTATTTTAGGTCACGGTTCGGATCTCTCGACTTCGTTTCTTCATTGTTGATCACGATGTTCGCATTGTTGTCATCGTTGTTCACTCGTTGTGATTCTCTTATCCGATACTTCTGCTTAAGGTGAGTTCATAGCCCCACCTTTTCTCTTTTAAAGGTTTTCATAAACTGTTTTCGGGGTGAGAATACATGCTCGTTTTACTAAGAAAACTCATTGATTTCTACTACATAAGCGTTACATGATTACTTTTACTAAAGCTTTTCTTGCGTACACCAAGACTTCTAAAAAAATGTGGGATAATGGTTGTTTCTTATGAACTGATTAAAGCTTGATTTGTTTACTACATCATTTGAGATCATTAAATTCCTACATATGAAAACCGTGAGTTTTGGACACATTATTTGTTTTACTTTGGACACAAGTGCTTTTCAATTGTATGCTATCCAGATTATTGCCTGAAGATTATTGCCTAGTCCTTCTCTGCTACTAAGTCCCTGTTTATCATGAACCGTCAGTTGCTATTGTAGTGAGCGCGAATGTTGTGGATAGATCTATCGGGACTGACAATCCCCGTCTACTTTTCCGGACTTTATGGTTTTTTTAGAGAACCAAATGTCATGTTTTTACAAGTTCAATGATGTTTACGTATATTTTTGAAAGTTGAGTAACCCCAAATGTCATGTTTCATAAGTTTAGTAACCTAAGTGAACAAAATGAAAGTTTAGTAACTTAGGCGAACTTTTTGGGAAAGTATAGTAACTTCTTTGTATAATAACCCTTACTTAATTCTTGTGGTCCACTTCTGAACATTACCTGATTTATTAAATCACTACTTGGATTTTGGAAAGAATACTTATAAATATTGTAACGCTACTTTTCTTACTGAAACATTATTTGAGTTATTTCAATACTGCTTTTACTTAAACCTATGAATTCACCAACATTATTGTTGACGTTTTTGCATGTATTTTCTCAGGTTATATCTTGTTAGCTGAGCATTGGGAGCATTTGGATGCGCGGATATCAAAACTTTAAAGGCTTGGTTTTTCTTCACATTCGATAATCATTTTTCTTTAAATATACAAATGAGTCATGTTTAAACTCTTGTAACTTTTGTTAAAAAGGAAATTATTGGGACCTGAATTTACTCTGATTTATTTAAATCGAATGTGACATTTTATTAAACGTCTCTTTTGAGGTCGTTTTCTGTAACTTGTGTGTATGAACTATGAAGTAGCACCCCAAGTGGTATATCCGCTGCGTTGTGATTTTTTGGGGGTGTTACAGATTGGTATCAGAGCACTCGTTATAGCGAACTAGGTCGTTTTCAAAACCCTAGACTATAACCGTTTTTCGAAAAATTTTAAGAGTCCTTCACCATTGTCCGATATTCGCGCGCGCTTGCTCCCAGGTAACTTATATACTCTCTTTTGCATCCCTATTGCTATTACATTAATAATTAGTATATAATACTTGGTTATGATTTCACCCTCCTATGTCTATCTTATGATGTCATACTATTTGCCTTATATCGGTTAGTTATATATTGACCACTTCGACTATCGCGTACTTCCTACTTTCTTATTATCTCCCTCGAACGTCAATACTAGTATTATATAAGGATACTTATACATATATGAGCTACTTTCTTCTCAAATTCTTACGCTTATCTTCGAGATCACCGCCATCTATATATATAAGAGTAATTCATATAAGTGTTGACTATTTATGGTTACTATCGTCTATTTTTGAAACTTTTGAGTAAGGTTAGTGTGATGTCGAATAAATTTTTAGCTTGAGGTCTGTGACCATAGTACTTTTTTGGGTAGGTCAACATAAAAGGTGTATGTGGTGCTTCGGATGGAGCGGTAACTCATCCGGATGACCAAGTTACGCCCAATTTAGTGAAACTAGTCAAAATGGGTTACTTGCAGATTTTTGGTGCTTTAATGGGAAAATTTTGGCTTAAAGCCTACTGTATATTTACATGAATAAATAGTTTAATATCTTAGGTCCTAGTGGCGAGTTGGATGGAACGCCAACTCTTTCGGATGGTCGATATACGACCAAAACCGTGGAAACAAACTTAGTATGTACCCAGAAATTACTAGACAAATTGTTTGGCTTGTAACGAATAATTTTTAAACTAAAGACTAATGGGCTTTTACATGGGTGAAGGTTACAACATATGAGGATCATGTGGTTGTTTGGATAGAGCCTTAATCATTCCGGATGAATGAGTTACGATCAAAATGGCGAAACTAACTAAAAATTGTACCCAGATTTTCAAATAAATTTATGTTCAGATATTTTCATATTAGGTACCTCATTTTTTAAGCCAAACCTGTAGGAATTAGATAAACTTAGACATAGGCTTTTGTTTCGGGTCAAACAGAGTTATAAAATGAGAATTATGCTAAAAATGGTGGAGCAAGAAAACGTTTTAAATAATTAGATTTGGCACATAATGGAAAAATGAAAATTCCACTTAGGATCTGAACATTTTGAATTAAATCTCTTGTAATCTCAGTAAACTAGAGTCTAATGGCTTGTCTGAGGCGAAAACCTTATGTTTATACCTATTACGGATGTTGAGATAAAGGTCCATTAAATCGATCGAGGGCATAATTGTTATGTGATATTAATTATTTCATATGTGTATAATACTATGGTACATCTTAATATGTTCTTTTACTTCAATATTTTATGAGCGATGTGGTGATCTCCGAAGCATTTACTCTACTTTATTTCCGTTTGGCGACATTGACATTCGGTGTACTTTGTCAATTCCATTAGTTATCTTGTCATTCGACTCCGAGTTTGAACACTCTTCTTATGCTTTTGAATCGCATATTTTGTGTTTGTAATCCATTGTTTTGAAATCTTCCAATTTATGGGAGTATGACTCTATCTTGTTATCTCGGATCGTGCCATCTTTTGGCACATACCATTGGAATGCGATTGACTAGCGTCTTATTATTCTTCTCGTTACTTGTTATGATTTTGAAGAATCATTCCGTCAAGAAGACACTCCTTTTTACTTAATGTAGATTTTGGTCTTGTTTTGATATTGTGTTTTGTGTCTGTCATACTTAAGTAGGATGATTTATAATCATCTTATTAAATTGAATTAGGACGCTTCTTCATTTGAATAAGGAAATTATAAAGCGCCGAACCATAAGTTCATAATTCTTTACTTACATGGATCGGGATGCCTCTTTATGTAAGTGACGAATTATGAATGAGTGGGCCTATATGTATTCGACATAGCGTGTGTTCGTCCGTATGAATTATTCTTTGGGTTATGAACTTCTTTCGACTCGTGATTTGTTATATGGGTTTTTCCGAATTTGTATCGACCGCCACGAACTTGATAAGCTAATAGTAATGAACCACATATCGCTTCCAAGAATTGACGACTTGTTAAATTCCTCGTTTTTAATGGCTTCTTCTTCGAGTCATGTATTTTATCTTTCCTTTTAAGGATTCTCGCGACATTTAATCCGTTCACTTATGCACGTTGCATGTATTTGATGTTTGGGCTTTTTCTCATCTAGTTTCCGTTGGAAACCTCAACGATAACTTGTCTATATCCTCATCTCTCCACAATTTAACCGAAGACGATTCAAACGAATTGAGCGCCGGGACATCGCTCCCTAAAGGGGTAGATACTTTAACAACCCAAATTTAAAATCAATATTTAAACCGAGCTTTAATTTTTATTTTTAGTTTCTATGAAAATTATTAATTTTGTTTTTAGTCATTTTAAAAGAAATTTTCGTTTCTAACTATTTCCGCGTTGTGCTTTGGATATTTATTCGTTAAATCATTTAAGAAATCAACAATTTCATATTTTAACTTCGAGAGGTTATTTATTTTTATTTTAGTATTTTCTGACTTTTCCTCGCGTTTTAGTCGAAACCGCGTCAAAATCATGTTTTCATAATTTATAATCTGTTATCATAGTAAAGGACTCAAGTTTTTAAAAGATGTAAAATATTTAACCAAAACGGGCCAAAGCCCTCTCCCTTTCTTGCCAATATTCGGCAGCCCACAAGCCCAAAACATACACCATACATTTTTTTACTACAACCCATATCCATTAGTAATGCATTATGGCCCATTCCCTTTTCTTTCTTTTTATAACCGAACATATACACACACAGTTATAAATTTATAAAACAAAAACCTGTCCCTTCTCCCTCTCTTCTGACACACAGTAAACCCAAATCACCATCACCACCAAATTTTTTCCAATTAACCCCCAATCAACCTTAAATCAATCATAAATCAACCCCAAATCATTCCCCAACAATAAATAACCACCATGCATGATTTATTTTCAAAGTTCTTGATTTTTGATTTTAAAGGGTTTTGATCTAATTAAGTGAAATTGGTGTTACAAGGGTTTGATTTTAGAAGGTTTTGGGTATATTAAAAAGTTTGATTGGTTTTGGTTTGGCCTTGGTGGATTCGGAAGCCAACACACACCCATCTAAGGGTTGTGTTTGATCATTTTCCTTCTTCCTTTTAGTGTTGTATGTCTTCCTTAAAAA
>BQNB010014066.1:11951-75895 GCA_026074375.1 Tanacetum coccineum | reverse complement strand
TTATCCCAGTGCTCATTAAAATGCTCCCATTAAATGCTACCTGACTCGAACATGTCGGAACCCGCCGTACGTTGGCCGAAACCCACTGGAAAACTGACCTGACCCCTTGCTTATTGACCCGATATTTAATTATACTCGACTCTTCAACCTTCCACATGCCCCTGCTACATGTTTCTTCTTCTCTCCTTCCCTATCTCTCCCACTCAGTTCTATACTAACAAAATCTCACTTACTCTCTCTCTCTAAAATCCTACATATCTTCCTTCTTATCTTCCACCGAAACCCCCAATCGATTTTGATCAAACCCAGGAACAAAAAAAATAGCAGCAGCGGTTATAATTATGTAAGTTTATGAACCCTAATTAAATTATCATTTTTCAGTATGTGGATTTTGTTGTTTTGTTAAGGTTGTTTGGATTAGCTTAATTTTATGGCTTATGACCTTATTTGATTTGGGGATATCTCATAAACTTACTTTTTACCCTAATTAGACTATTAGTTTTGAGTACGTAGGTTTTGTTGTTTTGTTAGGGTTGTTTGGATTAGCTTATTTTCCCGGCTTATGAGCTTATTTGATTTAGGGAAACCTCATAAACTCACTTTATTTAGCTTATGAGCTTTATGACAAAAAAATGATGGTGAAATTGATTGCAAGAGATTGTGATCAGTCTGCGGGGGCGGGGGTTAAAGGAATTGATTGTTTTTAGGCGTTTTTGGCATATAGTTTATCGTTATGAGTTTTGACTAACGTGCGTTGTTTTTATTATGCAGCAAAAGGAATTAACTCGGTTGAGATGTGAGGCGAGGTTGAAATGTTCTTATGTTTGAATGACAATCTTAAGTTCTAAAGCCACAACGAGTTCATGTACATGTAAGTCGCATTATTTATCGGTATTAGTTATAAAGATAGTCGATTATTGAATTTGTCCGTATTTCTATTTACATTTTTTATTTATTTATTGTGCATTGCAGCCACTCACAACATTCACAAGTATAAACTTGCCTATGTGTATGGCCTGAAAGAAACCAGATTCCAAAAATGTATCAGGTAGGTACAAAAATGAGATTCTGTTTGAATATTAGTGATTTCTTGCTTGCCGACTATTACGGTTGGGTATCACCTTAAAGAGCATATTGTGTAGGCATATGAGTAGTATTATGGGCTGTAAGTGAATGTTTAATAACTATTAACGCTTCTTGCATTAGATTTAAATAATTAGAAGTGGTTGTGAATAATCGATGATGGCCATAAAAAATAGAACCGTTATTTAAAATTGTCATTTGTTCATGTTTTTCATGATGTAAACATAACTGAATCGAAGTTGTTAACAAACGATATTTTTTCATTAATTCAAAACGGAACCCATTAAGATTGTTGTCGTCGTTATAATTGCAAAATCGATTCTATTCCTTTTTTGTGCAGGGGCTCTGACAACCTTTATTGATATCTATGTGCAAGTTTTATTGGGCTTAAAAATAAGTACTTACATATTTATGGTTTGGGATTGCTTATATGAAATTAGAATGTTTGTAAATTGCGAATTGTCTCTGATTATTTTCTTATAGTAGGGTAAAATAAGCATACAGAGATGCCCATTTACGTGCTTATTTAGATCTAAATATTTTTGTTAACGACTCTAAACTCATTTTAATGTTTGTTGCAGATGATAGTCTCGAGGCCGGAAAATGAGATAATCCCATTTGCTCATAATATAGCACTCTTATCAGATGAAATCTACAAGGTAAAAAGCACAAAATAAAGTATCGATATCCTTTAGTGATTTTCATGTCTTTGAAATTTTCGGTTTGTAATTACGGTTGTTTTTGTAATTTTCTCTTTTTTTGCAGCAAAACATAGAATGAATCTGTTCGTGATCAACCTTTATCGATATCTATGTGTAAGTTTTATCGAGCTTAAAACTAAGTACTTACATGTTTATGGTTTTGGATTGCTTATATCAGATTAGAATGTTTGTAAACTGAAAATTGCCTCTACTTATTTGCTTATAGTGGGTTAAAATAAACATATAGAGATGCTCACTTATGTGCTTATTTAGATATAAATGTTTTCGTTAGCGACTCTAAACTTATTTTAATGTTTGTTGCAGACGATACTAGCCTTTTTTAGTCAGATTAAGCAAGCAATAGGCGGCATTTTGCTGGACTAGGTTGGTTACTTTCTTTGCTTGCATACTCTTATGTCCAAATACCTTACAAAGTTGGATGAGTTTAGGTAGTCTAAGTATTACCTTAATGTATTTGAAAAAGCTATTAGATAAATGTTATCTCGACTACCGACTTACTGAGTTTGATGCAGATTGTTTTCTCATAAAGCATGAATATAGTTGGGTATGGTTTAGATGCGTTACCCTGAATTGGTAACGAAATGCAGGTACATTATAGCTGATATTTTTTGGTTTACGCGTGCAGGGAATCCGTGTGCAGATAACATTTGTTACGGAGGAATAGGTGTTGATGCTGGTGGAAAAACCACAGGTTCCACTTGAGCTAGCTAATTACTCAGTTTAATCACATGTATACAGTTTTTAAACCGTGTGTTGTGCAATGAAATTTTTACTTCTGAAAGTCCTCAACAAGAATAATGTGGTAACTTACCTATAATTATAAAGTTATGTTTGCATTCTCTTTAAAGCTCCCCAAGCTTTTAGCGTAAAGCATTTAATTAATGTGTTGTTTTACCTGGTGTTTGGATTAGCTTCTTTGGAAGAGCTTAAGTCGGTAAAAAAAGGAATTTTTGTACTGCATAAGCGATTTAATCTTGACATTCTCATGGTTTAAGGATGGACATATTAAGTATGCGAAATTTCAATCTTGACACTTTCTTGGTAAGTGTCTTTTCCGTTGCAGTTTGTTTGGCATATGTATTTAAACCACGCGTACCTATAAATCGAAAAACTGGTTTACTAAAATAGATAGCATGTATAGAGAATTAATGGTATCGCATATTCATGATCTGTTGTTACACATTGTTCCACAGGTACAAAGTAGTTTACTGGGAACACAAATAGCCGTTAATATCAATAGTAAAGGTATGTCGACTCCAAGAAAGTTTAAGGATAAATATGTTGGTACGTGTATCTCTGATATTTTTCATTAGGTTAATTGCTTTAAATATAAACTCTTCAGGCCGTCACATATGTACAATCTTAATGTTATGCAGGAAAATTTGTTCCAGAGTTGGGAGCTCTTATTCATGAGAAAAATAGCGACCCTACTCAGTTTATCGATTTTAAAGATATTGGTATGCATTCCTAAAATTATATTTAAAAATGTAGCCATAATAAATTCACTTATCTTCTCGAAAGTGACTCTAAATAAGGCTACTAATGTATTGCTTCAACTACCAGCTACATAACCCTGTAACACGAGAAGCAGAGGACCTTGCAAGGTCAAAGAAATTGACCATGCTGGGGCGTGTTGTGGGATATCAGTGATAACATCTCCTAAAAAAAATAAGGATCACATCAAAAAATAAGCACAACCTCTACAAAGAAGCCGATAGATGAGGTAAACACTAATATCAAAAACTCGATAATAGTATTTTAGGTAGGTTAAATGCCAATCTTAATATATCTTTCTCAAAACCCAATTTGAAATAGAATGATGCATTCAAAGCATGTGTAAATGATGTAAACTTATGGAAAGTTTGGTTAAACGCAGCAGAAAACAAAGTGGTGCAACTTAGATTGTGTGATAAAAATAATAGGTCCAGGTAGTAAACTAAGTAGATTATAAATGTTCGTTGACCAGTTGGGTCGAGTCGGGTTAGATTGATCAAATTGGTCTCACCTTTCAAACACTAGAACCTGATTAATATGCTTACTTACTTGAAATATGTAAAGGTCAGAATCAACTCTTTTAAAAATGTAACTTGGACATATTGATGTAACTCTGCATATGTTGCTTTAGTTATTTTGTTTACGGTGAAACGTAAGGTAAATTCCTAATAAAAAGGACGATCTGATTAAGCCGATCATCTTTCATCTACTAGAAGAATAGTGTTTACATTTTTGAATGAGCATTTGCAAAATGGTTTCCAACAGGTATAGATGGATTATATTGTATGAACTGTCTACCGGCCCGACAAGCAACACATTCTAAGATATTTTCGAGTATTATATTGATAAATTATGTTTTTAAATTGTAATGTTTAGTATCTATTGATTATGGCGTTAATTTAATATCTATGCATAGACACTTTTTTTAGTTTCACATATTGATTGGGTTTTTTTACCTAATGGAATGACCCAAGGTGCTTTGAAGGGAGCCATTGCTCTGTAGACCGCAACACCACCATGTCTGTATTCATTTTTATATGTGTTTTTATTGTGGAACTATAACTTTGGGTTCATATTGCGATGGGGCCATCTAAGACATTATCACAACATAAATATTCATAACAGAAAAGCATAGTTTTCGTTTATCCCCATACAATGAAGTGCATACATCAATTGAATACACACATCCCCCCCCCCCCATCTTAAATCTTCATTGAAATTTACATAACTCTGCCTCTCAGTAATTGTGTGTATGTGCACTCAACTGAAAAAAATGTGTATCGACCTATTCTACATCTTACTTTAGATTTTAATCTGACGTCGGTTTGCTACGCTAAGATGAGACTAATCTTTTTACTACCAAAACAATTAACACGCAGTCGCCTTAATGCTAATGAATTTTGAAAATTATGGAAAGACAGCCTTGGACGGTATTGACCTAACTGCAATACCATAAAGGTAAAAAATTAATATTATTGGTTCCTTCTTTTGGTGGACGTCGTGTATTTATCTGTTGGTGAATTATCTTAAGTCATATTGAAATATTGTAATGTATTTCTTAATGCGTATTATGCTTCTAGAAGGTCATTCTCTAAGTTCAACTAAAACTAATTCGAGATTGGCGGAATTGTCTTATGAATGGACACTTATCTTAGGCCACTCATAAGACAATTCCTCAAAACCTCAAAATCGAGTGGTGAACCGAAATAAAAAGAGAATTGAGGAAAATATGAACAGCCAAAAAATAACCTTGAACAAACCCGAGCAGTGATACAGATAAAACATAATGGTACGTATGGGTGGGTAAGGTAACAGGGCAAATGGGCCCGAGTTAAAACCAACCACTTTTTTTCTAAAGTTGATAACCTCATAATCTGTTAAAAATGAGCGAATCATCTTTTTCAGATTTTGATAACCCAATAAATACAGTGGGCAAACACCCTCTTAGTGTAGGCTGTTGTAATATATAAAAGGGATGAGATACTAATTTGTGTTTTTATAAATTGAGTTTGTACTTTTTCAAGCCTAAATTTCATGTGAAGTGGCTTTATTGTTGATAGCAAACGCAATGACAAAAGATGGGCTAACCCTATATTATTTGTAATCATATTTCAGACAGAAAATGGGATTCAATAAGACGGTGAATCTTAACCCAAAAACAAAAAGCACTCACGCATGATCAGATGCTTCCACAGTTATGCATTAAGTTCAGAACTGATTCAGAGGGCTTTAAGCAACAAGAGAGTCTTAGTTTACGTTCCAAAATCCGTTTGGCTCTTACCCGACAAGCATACTCATATAAACACTATGGATGTCTCTAATACAAATTTGACAGGGCAATATGTAATATGCCCATTATACTAGGTGATTAACTTTAATTTTTGTATTCAAGATCGATATTCATTTTTTCGAGACTCGCAACATTATGATGCACATAAGAAAAACACCCCGCAGTGAAATGAGGCCTCTCAACTCCTCATTTCTTTGCTACTTCACGCGTTCGTTGTGCTTTGCAGCGAAACGCGGGTTGAAAACCTCGTGTGCATGATTTATAGCTTATACTTTAGCGGCATAAAAATAAGAGTTGGATCAGCACATAATAAAACAAATATATAGTTACCTCAGTTTTGATGTAGCATTCAAAGTTAATTATACCTTTATCTCTCATGCATAGATTTATGATGAAGTAAAGCAACGTACCTTTACGATTTATTTTTCTAGTTACCTCTTTTCTTTATATCAAATTTAGCAATTTCTTTTGAAAATTCGTGCTGATAACATGTTATAAATTATAAAGAACAAGAGTAAAGAGATTGAGGTAAAGGAGACAATTATTATTGAGTTATATTCATCAAAGAGGTTACAAGCAGAATTAATTTATAAGGAGATAAATACATGTAAAACTTAATGGGCCGGTTGAGATAATAGTGGATATACATAAGCCCATCATTAATATTTACAACAAAATCTATAATCTATATAAAAGAGAGTTTTGAAAAACGACACCTGTATATTCAGTTTTAATCAACAGCTCACGTTAAATCCCCATTTCCAGCATTAACTATAAAAAAAAACGCCTTCAAAATTTCACACCAGAAAAAACCCAAATCAAAAAATCTCAAAATCACAACAAGTTAGATGTTCCAACCTACAGTATCAATCCCAAAAAATCAAATCTTTTTAATCATACAACATAAAACCATTAACCAATCCTCCAGACAAACAACATTATGATTAATAAACCGCCTTTTAACCATTTCTCTGTTTTAAGATTCATAACGTTTTCATGTATTATAAACATGTCAATTACAACAGAAGAGTAATTCCCGCCGTATCACTTCCAGCATGGATTTGTAAGTTCTTTTAATTTCCAATCTGTGTATTTTTAGACCGTTTAATATGCTTTTAATTATAGTTAACCATGTCGTTTAATTAAATATGTAGGTTTGATGTTCTTTTAACCATGTCTAATAAAAATCATTTTTGCTATAAGATGATATGTGCAAAATGAATTTTCAATATTTATCTATTTATTTTTAAACAAAATAATGATGTAACAAATGTGTGATTTGAATTTTTAGGAGATAAGTTTGGATGGATTGGGGATGTAGAATTTTGTCGACAAACCCTTGCTGGTCTTAACCCTTTGAGTATTCCTTCATGACGATATGTTTTCACAAAAAATTTCAAATTATACTTACAGCTACCTGTTGTGAATTGTAAATAAGGATGAATTCAACTTGCTAGATATTAATTCTACAACTAATTATGAATGTTTGATTACGTACAAAAAGATTTTAGAAAAGTAGATGATAAAACCTTTAATATGTGCAGAAATGGCTGATAACAAGTAAACTCGACCCTGGAGAATGTTGTATCTCTGAATCAGTGATGACCAAAGACATCATTAAGAGACAATTCGGATATACAGAGAGCCAACTGTTTTATGTCTTGAGGATGTTACGATTTAAGAGGTTTTGGCGACTGCTTATATTCAGAAGGCAACGTAATTATGCTTGAAGGATCCATCTCCACATGGGAGGAACTTACTACCACGATTCCTGCTCAGTCTTGTCCACCGAGAAGGACCGCAAAACTTTGCAACAATATCCTGATGTTCCAACAACATCATGGAGAATCTTTATCTGAAGCATAGACTCGTTTCAAGGACTTACTCCAAAAAGTCCCTCATCATGGCATCAATCTTTGGCTCTAAGTCCAAATCCATTTTACCGATCCATGTCCGACTGCACCACACATGAGAGCATTAACTACTGCAGCAAGCAGGAGGCTTAGAAAAATAGCCAAACCAAGCATGGGAAACAATCAAAGACTAGCCCAATATAAGAAGAAGGGTGGAAATGATGCTTTCACTTCAGAAGAATGGAGCATTATTTACGAAATCACATGATGTCGAGCAATTACTTGAATCATGGAGCGTAAAGTGATACACTTATAAAGAACGTCAATCTCGTTAATGGGGAAAACGCGAAAGCGTATTCCGGGTACAAACACAAAATGTGTTGACCACGCCACTGAGCATCGCAACAAAATAATTGTAGCACATGTGAAGAACTTCAACTACGATCAATAAGAAAGATCAAACAACTCGAAACACAAGTCAAGTAATTACAGATATGAATTCACGGAATTCTCTTTAGAAGTCGCACTAAGACTAAGGGAAAGGATCAAGGAAAGCGAAAGTAGGCCTCGAAAAATCAAAAAATCACAAAATGTTCTGGAGAACATTACAAACAAAACTTCTTGAAAACATCAAGAAGAAAACGTTTTCTACTCATAGCGAGTCATACGTGTGTAAGATACATTCTAATAATATCCTCAAATACATTCCTCAACCTTTGTGAAGAATATCTTTGGGTTTATGCTTGGGAAGATGGCTAATCAGTCCACATCACTACCTAAAGCAATTCACCAACTATTCAACCTCCGTACTCAAAGCAACCCCCTTAATGATAACAACCCCATGAACATGTCGCTCCCCCTCTCCACTGCTCTATTACACTCATTGATTAAGCAACCAGGTAAATTTCGTCCGGAGTAAAGACCGCGCTTATTTCCTTGAATAAAAGTCATGGGTTACAATTTTGAAATCACTAGAACAATAAGGGCTCAAACTGAAAAATTTCTTGTGACGCTGTCACGACGATCCGAGTCTAAAACTCATAAAACCCATCACAATTCCCTTTCTTCCTTCACACTCACAAAAACAGCCACCAACCATCTCAATCAAGCCCCAACTCGATTTCTACCATTCCGCGATCATTTATCCTCAATCGGTAAGTAAATCAATCGTCGTATTTCATTGTTTCCTATCCCGCTCTATTGATTGATTCCCCTAATTTGATTCATACCCAATTGATTGGAATTAGGAACAATTAGACACCAATCTATTAAGTTTGTTGTTACCTTAAGTATCGAGTCATCCGAAATTAACACTTTTGCAAAAACAACTTGAAACTAGGATTGATGAACCTAATTTTTCGAATTCCTAATGTGGGTCTGACGATAAGGGGGTGTTTCGGAACATGTTTATCAAAAAATAGCTTAGATTTCCCTCGCAAAACATATTTTTGAAATAGACCCACTGTAACGGCGTCACATGTTATTGGTGACGTCGTCGCCACCTTCTAAACATATACTCAGCTTTATTCTCACTCTCTAACTCCTCTCGTTTCTTGTTCTAAGTTTAATATATGCAATGTGTAGGATCGTTATTCCTTAATGAAACACTGATATACTGTCAACTATGCGGAATCTAGTTGGCAGTACTTATGAAGAACACAACATTATTTTTCTCAAAACGATTTCTTTTATAAACCTTTTGAATCTGCCTAAATTGCAGATCCCTAATACAATACTAATAATTCTTAACTTCGTGTTTTTCTATGTTTTGTTCAATATTTCTAATATCTTCCTAGAGATCCTTTTATAAAACCTAGATGAAAAGCTCTGTAATGTACATTCTTGTATATCATAAACACTAATTGATACTTATCACTAATAACTGTTACAAGAATAAATGCTAAAACAACCGTTTAAACTTTATAGTTCCTATATCCATCCACGCAGTACTCCTAGATCGTTTGCTGGTGCGATTAACCTTGACTTTCTACTTATGCATACTGTGATCTTTCATTCAGCAGTACTTTAACCATTTGACTTGCAATTCCTCAACAATCTCCCCTAAATTGAATCTACTGCTTGACTTCAAGTTTCTTGATAGTTGGTCTTCTTTATTAAGCATCAGTCTGTCTTGTCATTTAAGCAGTACTTGCCTTCAATCTTTTTAAGCTTCATCCTTTGAGCAGTATCTTGTACACAATCTGTTTGAGCATCTTGAACTGAAATCTCTTATCTTGTACATACACATTTCTTCAAAAATCTTTGGTCCTTTTGCCTCAAACCATATCGTTCTTTTCTCAGCAACATTACTTTTTCAGCAACAAGAATGGATTATTATGAGCCTTACAAGTAGCCATTCACTCTGGCTAGTCAGTTTCTGCTGATACCTAGAATAGGTAATAATCCATGATGACAGAAAATCACTTCAACACCAGAACATGAATCAATAGTGTTTTGAGTACTATATGACTTTTGGTAAGTCATAAACATACCATAAACTTATTTGATTAGTCTTACCTACGCCGTTGCTCAGGACTTAGTCAACTCTCAGTAACAAAACATTTGTGAGTTGATGACCCATATAGTTTTGAGCAAAACTATTAGAAGCTATCAACGGATTTGAGTTCTCTTAACCAAAATGCCGTTGAGCTTGGAGTAGCCAATAATTTAGTGTAATACCAAGTGTGGTATTGAGTCACCATATCAATTTTTTGGTAAATAGTCACACATTAACAGATTTGAGAATGTCTTTAAAACCAAAACAGTTTGAGATTTGGACTAGTCAATTCTTATGTTTTTGTAAGACATGGTGAAATTGAATACCATTTGCTGTGTGGTGGTAACCAACACTCAATCCCTTAAAATATTTTGACATTCAAATATCTGTGCCTTAAATCTTTTATGCCACTCAAGATCTTCACATTATTTCAAAAACAACTATTAACTAGCAGTACCTTCATCAAGAGTACTGTTTGTCTTCACAGCAGTACTTGTAAACAAAGTACTGCTTTGTTCACAGTTAAGTCTGTTTATCAAAGTAATAAAAATATAAACAAAAAATTTGTATAAAACATACCGGTTGTTTAAGAAATTTTCTCCATTTTTCAAGTTGTCCACAGATATGAACAGAAGGTAATCAAGTAATGGCAGTCTCACATTCGTCTTCAACTTCCATTCCCAGTTTCCACAACCTTATCACATCCAACTCCTCTTGATAGAGGATATCTTCTCACAAGTCCCCGCGCCAGCATGTGAATCATAGTGCCATCTTCTATCTCTAGTGTATGCACTCCTGAAGATTCATGAAATCTCCATACTATGATTTACCCATTCTCTTATCCTTCCAGAAGTCATCATCACTTGATTCATCCGTACTCCCAAAAATGTTTTAATAACACACCAGAAGCATCAACCCTAAGCCGGTTGGAGGAATATGCTCATAATAGTCATCAACAACTCTATATAGGTGATATAAATCTTGTCTATCTAGAACATGCAGAATCTCCCATAAAGTATCAAAAGCCCTGAAGTGATTATTTGCTCTGTGAATGATAAGATACTCTCCATCAGGTGAATCAATAACTTGAGCTCTGTAATCATGGAGATTCCTTCTAGTGACTCTTTATATCTTTGCATTCCTTTTCAAAATTTTAGAAACTTATAACTAAAAGGACTAAAAGTGTCATTTTATCAAAGTTATAACTATAGGGGTCTATTATGTCACTTGTTTTGTATATCAATAAAAGTTGAAGGACCAAAGTCGTAAAAATGCAAACCCTAGGGGTCTACTTGTAATTTTCCAAACCCCAGGGTCTAAAATGTAACATTTTGAAAAAGTGTAAAATCATATTCAAAACATTACCAGACATAACTTTAATTAACGCTCCTCGTGCTTAACATTTCCAGATATTGAATAAAATGCTTAAAACTGCTTATGTTCTAATCCTTATATCATTCATCATCGATGTGCTTTCAAAAATCATGTCCCGGATCCATATCATACCACAATACTAGGGAGCTTCATATTAAGAAGTTTCATCTTGGTATTACGTTCTGTCTGAGTTGTTGGGTTTACGATTTAAAGTGCCCTAGCTCCACAAACGTTTACTAAATGACTTCTAAACTATGATGGCCCGAACGGTGTTATGATAATTTTTATATCAAAACCAACATCGATATCCAAAAACTTATATATACAATCAAACTAAGACTTGCCATATATTAACCCAGGTTGTCTGTGATTGCCGTGTTGAAGCCGTTACTTTCATTCCCTATACATTAGCTATCAATTTCCCTATAACTGTTCAGGTGAGTTCATAGCCTCGCATTTCAATCTTTTTATAAACCCGCGAGGGGGATACATGCTATAAACATGAATGCAATTATTTCTACATGCTATTTCAATTTACTATTGCCTAAGTAACTGCTTTGCCTTTAAGTCCCCATAATCATGAACCGTTAATTACTCTCCGTAGTAAGCGCGAATGATGTGAATAGATCTATTTGGGCTGGACTCCCCGTTGGTGTACCCAGTTACGTGTAACCAATTGCACATCATTAGAAATCACGCGGGTATTTTGGCAAAGGTGCCCGCAGGGGCAATATTATCATTATAACCTAAGGCATCGGATTCATGAGCTAATGGCAATAATAAATTATGTTTTCAATACTGGGTGTATATCAACGTAACCCAAATATCGCATTTGCATTCAAATTATATTACTTAAACCTATGGATTTCACTCAACCTTTGTGTTGACTTTTTAGCATGTTTTATCTCAGGTAACTAATGGCACGGAGTGGCGAGGACATGACGATGGAAAAACCGTTATCATTCAAATTTTATTGTATAGATTTTGGGAACCTCTCGTTTGTAAAAACTCTGAAGAAATAATGAATGATAACTTATTTTCATAAACGACTCTTTTTGATTCGTTTTCTATGATTATGACTGTTGTACCTTGAAGTAATACCCCAGATTAGCTTCCGCTGCTATATGTAAAAATGGGGGTGTTACAATTCTTATCCCAGTGCTCATTAAAATGCTCCCATTAAATGCTACCTGACTCGAACATGTCGGAACCCGCCGTACGTTGGCCGAAACCCACTGGAAAACTGACCCGACCCCTTGCTTATTGACCCGATATTTAATTATACTCGACTCTTCAACCTTCCACATGCCCCTGCTACATGTTTCTTCTTCTCTCCTTCCCTATCTCTCCCACTCAGTTCTATACTAACAAAATCTCACTTACTCTCTCTCTCTAAAATCCTACATATCTTCCTTCTTATCTTCCACCGAAACCTCCAATCGATTTTGATCAAACCCAGGAACAAAACAAATAGCAGCAGCGGTTATAATTATGTAAGTTTATGAACCCTAATTAAATTATCATTTTTCAGTATGTGGATTTTGTTGTTTTGTTAAGGTTGTTTGGATTAGCTTAATTTTATGGCTTATGACCTTATTTGATTTGGGGATATCTCATAAACTTACTTTTTACCCTAATTAGACTATTAGTTTTGAGTACGTAGGTTTTGTTGTTTTGTTAGGGTTGTTTGGATTAGCTTATTTTCCCGGCTTATGAGCTTATTTGATTTAGGGAAACCTCATAAACTCACTTTATTTAGCTTATGAGCTTTATGACAAAAAAATGATGGTGAAATTGATTGCAAGAGATTGTGATCAGTCTGCGGGGGCGGGGGTTAAAGGAATTGATTGTTTTTAGGCGTTTTTGGCATATAGTTTATCGTTATGAGTTTTGACTAACGTGCGTTGTTTTTATTATGCAGCAAAAGGAATTAACTCGGTTGAGATGTGAGGCGAGGTTGAAATGTTCTCATGTTTGAATGACAATCTTAAGTTCTAAAGCCGCAACGAGTTCATGTACATGTAAGTCGCATTATTTATCGGTATTAGTTATAAAGATAGTCGATTATTGAATTTGTCCGTATTTCTATTTACATTTTTTATTTATTTATTGTGCATTGCAGCCACTCACAACATTCACAAGTATAAACTTGCCTATGTGTATGGCCTGAAAGAAACCAGATTCCAAAAATGTATCAGGTAGGTACAAAAATGAGATTCTGTTTGAATATTAGTGATTTCTTGCTTGCCGACTATTACGGTTGGGTATCACCTTAAAGAGCATATTGTGTAGGCATATGAGTAGTATTATGGGCTGTAAGTGAATGTTTAATAACTATTAACGCTTCTTGCATTAGATTTAAATAATTAGAAGTGGTTGTGAATAATCGATGATGGCCATAAAAAATAGAACCGTTATTTAAAATTGTCATTTGTTCATGTTTTTCATGATGTAAACATAACTGAATCGAAGTTGTTAACAAACGATATTTTTTCATTAATTCAAAACGGAACCCATTAAGATTGTTGTCGTCGTTATAATTGCAAAATCGATTCTATTCCTTTTTTGTGCAGGGGCTCTGATGTCTTTGAAATTTTCGGTTTGTAATTACGGTTGTTTTTGTAATTTTCTCTTTTTTTGCAGCAAAACATAGAATGAATCTGTTCGTGATCAACCTTTATCGATATCTATGTGTAAGTTTTATCGAGCTTAAAACTAAGTACTTACATGTTTATGGTTTTGGATTGCTTATATCAGATTAGAATGTTTGTAAACTGAAAATTGCCTCTACTTATTTGCTTATAGTGGGTTAAAATAAACATATAGAGATGCTCACTTATGTGCTTATTTAGATATAAATGTTTTCGTTAGCGACTCTAAACTTAATTTAATGTTTGTTGCAGACGATACTAGCCTTTTTTAGTCAGATTAAGCAAGCAATAGGCGGCATTTTGCTGGACTAGGTTGGTTACTTTCTTTGCTTGCATACTCTTATGTCCAAATACCTTACAAAGTTGGATGAGTTTAGGTAGTCTAAGTATTACCTTAATGTATTTGAAAAAGCTATTAGATAAATGTTATCTCGACTACCGACTACTGAGTTTGATGCAGATTGTTTTCTCATAAAGCATGAATATAGTTGGGTATGGTTTAGATGCGTTACCCTGAATTGGTAACGAAATGCAGGTACATTATAGCTGATATTTTTTGGTTTATATGCAGGGAATCCGTGTGCGGATAACATTTGTTACGGAGGAATAGGTGTTGATGCTGGTGGAAAAACCACAGGTTCCACTTGAGCTAGCTAATTACTCAGTTTAATCAGCACGTATTCAGTTTTTAAACCGTGTGTTGTGCAATGAAAATGTTTACTTCTTGAAAGTTCCTCAACAAGGAAGTATGTGGTAACTTACCTATAATTATAAAGTTATGTTTGCATTCTCTTTAAAGCTCCCCAAGCTTTTAGCGTAAAGCATTTAATTAATGTGTTGTTTTACCTGGTGTTTGGATTAGCTTCTTTGGAAGAGCTTAAGTGGCCAAAAAAGGAATTTTTGTACTGCATAAGCGATTTAATCTTGACATTCTCATGGTTTAAGGATGGACATATTAAGTATGCGAAATTTCAATCTTGACACTTTCTTGGTAAGTGTCTTTTCTGTTGCAGTTTGTTTGGCATATGTATTTAAACCACGCGTACCTATAAATCGAAAAACTGGTTTACTAAAATAGATAGCATGTATAGAGAATTAATGGTATCGCATATTCATGATCTGTTGTTACACATTGTTCCACAGGTACAAAGTAGTTTACTGGGAACACAGATAGCCGTTAATATCAATAGTAAAGGTATGTCGACTCCAAGAAAGTTTAACGATAAATATGTTGGTACGTGTATCTCTGATATTTTTCATTAGGTTAATTGCTTTAAATATAAACTCTTCAGGCCGTCACATATGTACAATCTTAATGTTATGCAACAAAATTTGTTCCAGAGTTGGGAGCTCTTATTCATGAGAAAAACAGCGACCCTACTCAGTTTATCGATTTTAAAGATATTGGTATGCATTCCTAAAAGTTATATTTAAAAAATATATGCCTTAATAATGTCACTTATCTTCGCAAAGTGACTCTAATAAGGCTACTAATTTATGCTTCAACTACAGCTACTTAACCCTGTAACACGTGAAGCTGAGGACTTGCAAGGTCAGATTGACCATGCTGGGAGTCGTGTTGTGATATCAGATAACATCTCCTAAAAAAATAAGGATAAGCAAAAAATACAGCACAACCTCTACAAAGAAGCCGATAGTTGAGGTAAACACTAGATATCAAAAACTCGATAATTAGTATTTTAGTTAGGTTAATGCATCTTTATAATATCTTTCTCAAAACCCTATTTGAAATAGAATGTTGCATTTCAAACATGTGTAAATGATGTTAAACTATGGAAAGTTTGTTAAACGCAGCAAAACAAAGTGGTGCAACTTAGATTGTGTGATAAAAATAATAGGTCCAGGTAGTAAACTAAGTAGATTATAAATGTTTGTTGACCAGTTGGGTCGAGTCGGGTTAGATTGATCAAATTGGTCTCACCTTTCAAACACTAGAACCTGATTATATGCTACTTGAATATGTAATGGTCAAATCATCTCTTTTAAAATGTAACGTTGGACATTTGATGGTTAACTGCTGCATATGTTCTTTAGTTATTTTGTTGACGGTGAAACGTAAGGTAAATGCTATAAAAAGGACGGAGTTATTAGCCGATCATCTTTCATCTACTAGAAGAATAGTGTTTACATTTTTGAATGAGCATTTGCAAAATGGTTTCCAACAGGTATATGGATTATATTGTATGAACTGTCTACCGTGCCCGGCAAGCACACATTCTAAGATATTTTCGTAGTTTATTTGATAAATTATGTGTTAATTGTAATGTTTAGTATCTATGGATTATGCGTTAATTTAATATCTATGCATAGACACTTTTTTTAGTTTCACATATTGATTGGGTTTTTTTACCTAATGGAATGACCCAGGTGCTTGGAAGGGGCCATGTGCATCTGTAACCGCAACACCAGGTCTGTATTCATTTTTATATGTGGTTTTATGTGGACTATAACTTTTGTGGTTCATTTGCGATGGGGCCATCGTAAGACATTATCACACATAAATATTCATAACAGAAAAGCATAGTTTCGTTTATCCTATTCAATGAAGTGCCATGATCATCAATTGAATACCACATCCCCCCCCCCATCTTAAATCTTCATTGAAATTTACATAACTCTGCCTCTCAGTAATTGTGTGTATGTGCACTCAACTGAAAAAAATGTGTATCGACCTATTCTACATCTTACTTTAGATTTTAATCTGACGTCGGTTTGCTACGCTAAGATGAGACTATCTTTTACTCCAAAAACTATTAACACGCAGTCTTAATGCTAATGAATTTGAAAATTATGAAAGAACAGCCTTGGACGGTATTGACCTAACTGCAATACCATAAAGGTAAAAAATTAATATTATTGGTTCCTCTTTTGGTGGACGTCGTGTATTTATCTGTTGGTGAATTATCTTAAGTCATATTGAAATATTGTAATGTATTTCTTAATGCGTATTATGCTTCTAGAAGGTCATTCTCTAAGTTCAACTAAAACTAATTCGAGATTGGCGGAATTGTCTTATGAATGGACACTTATCTTAGGCCACTCATAAGACAATTCCTCAAAACCTCAAAATCGAGTGGTGAACCGAAATAAAAAGAGAATTGAGGAAAATATGAACAGCCAAAAAATAACCTTGAACAAACTCGAGCAGTGATACAGATAAAACATAATGGTACGTATGGGTGGGTAAGGTAACAGGGCAAATGGGCCCGAGTTAAAACCAACCACTTTTTTTCTAAAGTTGATAACCTCATAATCTGTTAAAAATGAGCGAATCGTCTTTTTCAGATTTTGATAACCCAATAAATACAGTGGGCAAACACCCTCTTAGTGTAGGCTGTTGTAATATATAAAAGGGATGAGATACTAATTTGTGTTTTTATAAATTGAGTTTGTACTTTTTCAAGCCTAAATTTCATGTGAAGTGGCTTTATTGTTGATAGCAAACGCAATGACAAAAGATGGGCTAACCCTATATTATTTGTAATCATATCTCAGACAGAAAATGGGATTCCATAAGACGGTGAATCTTAACTCAAAAACAAAAAGCACTCACGCATGATCAGATGCTTCCACAGTTATGCATTAAGTTCAGAACTGACCTAGAGGGCTTTAAGCAACAAGAGAGTCTTAGTTACGTTCCAAAATCCGTTTGGCTCTTCCAGACAAGGCATACTCATATAAACACTATGGATGTCTCTAATACAAATTTGACAGGGCAATATGTAATATGCCCATTATACTAGGTGATTAACTTTAATTTTTGTATTCAAGATCGATATTCATTTTTTCGAGACTCGCAACATTATGATGCACATAAGAAAAACACCCCGCAGTGAATGGAGGCCTCTCAACTCTCATTTATTTGCTACCTCTCGCGATTCGTTGTGCTTTGCAGCGAAACGCGGGTTGAAAACCTCGTGTGCATGATTTATAGCTTATACTTTAGCGGCATAAAAATAAGAGTTGGATCAGCACATAATAAAACAAATATATAGTTACCTCAGTTTTGATGTAGCATTCAAAGTTAATTATACCTTTATCTCTCATGCATAGATTTATGATGAAGTAAAGCAACGTACCTTTACGATTTATTTTTCTAGTTACCTCTTTTCTTTATATCAAATTTAGCAATTTCTTTTGAAAATTCGTGCTGATAACATGTTATAAATTATAAAGAACAAGAGTAAAGAGATTGAGGTAAAGGAGACAATTATTATTGAGTTATATTCATCAAAGAGGTTACAAGCATGTAGTATTTATAAGGAGATAAATACATGTAAAACTTAATGGGCCGGTTGAGATAATAGTGGATATACATAAGCCCATCATTAATATTTACAACAAAATCTATAATCTATATAAAAGAGAGTTTTGAAAAACGACACCTGTATATTCAGTTTTAATCAACAGCTCACGTTAAATCCCCATTTCCAGCATTAACTATAAAAAAAACGCCTCAAAAATTTTTCACACCGAAAAACCCTAATCAAAAATCTCAAAATCACAACAAGTTAGTGTTCCAACTACAGTATCAAATCCCAAAAAATCAAATCTTTTGAATCATACAACATATGAAACCATTAACCTATCCTCCAAAAAACACATTATGATTATACAGCCTTTTAACCATTTCTCTGTTTTAAGATTAATAACGTTTTCAGTATTATAAACATGTCATTCAACATGAAGAGTAAATTCCACCGTATCACATCCAGCATGGATTTGTAAGTTCTTTTAATTTCCAATCTGTGTATTTTTAGACCGTTTAATATGCTTTTAATTATAGTTAACCATGTCGTTTAATTAAATATGTAGGTTTGATGTTCTTTTAACCATGTCTAATAAAAATCATTTTTGCTATAAGATGATATGTGCAAAATGAATTTTCAATATTTATCTATTTATTTTTAAACAAAATAATGATGTAACAAATGTGTGATTTGAATTTTTAGGAGATAAGTTTGGATGGATTGGGGATGTAGAATTTTGTCGACAAACCCTTGCTGGTCTTAACCCTTTGAGTATTCCTTCATGACGATATGTTTTCACAAAAAATTTCAAATATATACTTACAGCTACCTGTTGTGAATTGTAAATAAGGATGAATTCAACTTGCTAGATATTAATTCTACAACTAATTATGAATGTTTGATTACGTACAAAAAGATTTTAGAAAAGTAGATGATAAAACCTTTAATATGTGCAGAAATGGCTGATAACAAGTAAACTCGACCCTGAGATGTATGATTCATCTGAATCAGTGATGACCAAAGACATCATTAAGAGACAATTCGGTATTCAGAGGCACTGTTATATGCTTGAGGAGGTACGATTAAGAGGTTTTGCGACTGCTTATATTCAGAGGCACTGTTATATGCTTGCAGGATCCATCTCCACATGGGAGGATCTTACTACCCGATTCCTTGCTCAATTCTTTCCACCGAGAAGGACCGCAAAACTTTGCAACAATATCCTGATGTTCCAACAACATCATGGAGAATCTTTATCTGAAGCATGGACTCGTTTCAAGGACTTACTCCAAAAAGTCCCTCATCATGGCATCAATCTTTGGCTCTAAGTCCAAATCTTTTACGATCATGTCGACTGCACCACTCATGAGAGCATTAACTATGCAGCAGGCAGGAGGCTTAGAAAAATAAGGCCAAACGAAGCATGGGATACTATCAAAAGACTAGCCCAATATGAGAATGAAGGGTGGAATGATGCCTTCACTTCAGAAGAAGTGAGCTTTAATTACGAAAACACTGATGTCGAGCAATTACTTGGAATCATGGAGCGTAAAGTTGATACACTTATAAAGAACGCAATCTCGTTAATGGGGAAAAGCGAAAGCGTATTCCGGTTAACAAACAACAAAATGTGTTGACCACCCACTGAGCCATCGCAACAAGAAGAATTTGAGCACATTGTGATGAACTTCATCTACGATCAAGAAGAAAGGATCAAACAACTCGAAAACTACATGCAAGAAATTACAGATGAATTCACGGAATTCTCTTTAGAAGTCGCACTAAGACTAAGGGAAAGGATCAAGGAAAGCGAAAGTAGGCCTCGAAAAATCAAGAAAATCACAAAAGGTTCTGGAGAACAGTACTAAACATAACTTCTTTGAAAACATCGAGAAGAAAACGTTTTCTACTCATGCGAGTCATCTGTGTGTAAGATACATTCTAATAATATCCTCAAATACATCTCAACCTTGGAAGAATATCTTTGGGTTTAAGCTTGGGAAGAGGGCTAATCAGTCCCATCACAACCTAAGCAATTCACCAACTATTCAACCGCCTACTCAAAGCAACCCCCTTAATGAATAACAACCCCATTGAACATGCTCCCTCTTCCCACTGCTCGTTTACACTCATTGATAGCAACCAGGTATTTGTCCGGGAGGAAAGACACGCGATTTTTCCTTGAATAAAAGTCATGGGTTACAATTTTGAAATCACTAGAACAATAAGGGCTCAAACTGAAAAATTTCTTGTGACGCTGTCACGACGATCCGAGTCTAAAACTCATAAAACCCATCACAATTCCCTTTCTTCCTTCACACTCACAAAAACAGCCACCAACCATCTCAATCAAGCCCCAACTCGATTTCTACCATTCCGCGATCATTTATCCTCAATCGGTAAGTAAATCATCTCGTGATTTCATTTGTTTCCTATCCGCTCTATTGATTGATTCCCCTAATTTGATTCATACCCAATTGATTGGAATTAGGAACAATTAGACACCAATCTATTAAGTTTGTTGTTACCTTAAGTATCGAGTCATCCGAAATTAACACTTTTGCAAAAACAACTTGAAACTAGGATTGATGAACCTAATTTTTCGAATTCCTAATGTGGGTCTGACGATAAGGGGGTGTTTGGGAACATGTTTATCAAAAAATAGCTTAGATTTCCCTCGCAAAACATATTTTTGAAATAGACCCACTGTAACGGCGTCACATGTTATTGGTGACGCCGTCGCCACCTTCTAAACATATACTCAGCTTTATTCTCACTCTCTAACTCCTCTCGTTTCTTGTTCTAAGTTTAATATATGCAATGAGCAAGAGAGCTAGAAGCACTAGGGGACATGCCTCCTCATCCCACAATGAAACAATGGAAGAAAAGGTCTGTAAATTCGGATTGTTTGATAACGAGGATCATCAAATGAACTACAACACCCTCGCCGGATGCTCTATTCACTCCGGGGATGTTGTGGATTGGGAATTCCTCTCCAACAAGGGCCTTGCTCATTCATTCTTCGACTCCATCAACACCGACCCTTTCTCCGAGCCACAATGGGCTAACCTTTTCCAAATCAACGAGCCCATTTTTCGCGAGCTTGCTTGCGAATTCTTTGCCTTATTTGAGTTTGATGCCACCCCTTGTAGGTATGACCTTCTACACAAGGGTGTCAAATTTAGATTAGGAGGATTAGAAAGGGAAATGCACCTTCTTGAGTTTGGATGGAGGGTTGGTTTATACTCCGAGAGGGAGTCCCGAGAAGCTGCAACACATAGTAGTTTGAGAAATGCATAAACGGTCAATGCCACTCATTTTAATCATTTGTTTTGGCCTAAAATTGGTGATGGCGGATATAATGTAGGGAATACAAAGTCTAAGTCTATTAGGAACCCAAGGATCAAGCTTGCTCATCGGTGCATCACAATGACCATTATGGGTAGGAAGGAAACCACCAATCGTGTCACTAAAATTGACTTGTTCTATCTCTATTGCATCTTTCGAGAAGGGGTTGTTTGTAACATCCCCTATTAGCTCGCTAAGTACCTAAAGAGCGTAAGGGATAAGATTGTGATTTTTGGGGGAATGTTTGTGACAAAGATAGATTGATCTTTTGGTTTGCTCACTAATGAATTGGTAAGTGTGTTAAACCGTGAGCCCCCTCCTCATGTCTATAGGAAAACATCATTGATTAAGATGGGGGTTATCATGGAACTCTACGAGGGTGAGTGTTGTTGGCCGGCTACTAGAGAGGTTGCAGGGGAAGGTGGAGGTGATGATGAAGAAGGCTATTGATCCCAATAGAATAGATCTTGCTTAGCTTGTATAAGGCTAAGTTGTATTGAATAAATCCAAAACAACTATGATAGAAACTTTGATTGTGAATATCAAAGACTATGCGAAATCTAGTAAATGATACTAAGAAGAATTTCAATGAAACAATAATGAATAAGATCAATAACAAACAGTTTACCAAACTTTCAGCCTCAATATAATACGAACACTCTTAATAGTGTTAGGGTTTACAAAACCTTGAAGCTAATCGACTTCTAATTTTTTTGATATCTAACTCTATACCCTAGGACCTCCTTTTATACACCAAGGAGTCATAGTCGGTTTACGATATATTGCTAAGTTATCATGATCTTCTAATCAAATAACTTATACATATCTTTTACAAAAATATCTCATTCATATCACATAAGCAGTACTAACTTGATCTAATAGTACTAACTTATAACCAGCAGCATTAACTTTCTCAATAGCATTAACTTTATACTAACAGTAGTAACTTTACATCAGTAGTAGTAACCACTTAGCATATTTCCCTTAAACTTCTTAAGCAGCATTAACTTCCACTAGCAGTCTTAACTTTTATACTAGCAGTATTAATCACTTAGAATATTTTCTTTAGTCTTCACCAGCAGTAGAAATCATAACCAGTAGCAGTAACTTTAACAGCACTAAGAAGTCTTTTAATCCCAACAATCCTCCCCTAAACTTGATGTTCATCTTTTGAATCTTCAAGTTTCTTGATTAAAAGCTTTATCTTCACTAGGAGGATGCTTCCAAACACTTCATTCAGGTACATAACCTTCCTTAAGCTGTTTCTTGACCAATCTAAGAAGATCAAATGCTATTTCACACTCATAGTCAACTTGAAGCTTCACATCATTAAACATCTGATGTAGTGTGTGATTTGTATGTGGATACATCTTCTCAACTAACAGATAAAACATTATGGATTGTATTGTTACACAATGAACTCCACATGAATCAAAAAGCTTCCATTTCAGCACTTTAACCAAACCTTGTTGTCTTTTCCATACTTCATCTTCAACATGATGTTCAAACATGATCTTCAAAGTAAGAAGTAAGAAAGTATCCATGTAATCCATTAGCTTTGTCTTCTTAAATCTAGCTTTTACTATTCTCTAAAGAACATCCAAATCTTCTCTATAAAAGTTCTTAAGCATTTTACTAAAAGTAAGATACATCTGAGTCTTACCATCTGCTCTAATAATATGAAAGAAACTTTTCTTCCCTTCTTGATAGATCTTGTAGTCAACAATTAGAATTTTTGACAGACAAGGGTGTAGCATCAATAGTTACATCATCTCCATCATCTGGAATAATCTCAAAGCATTGTTTTAGTTCTTCTTTCTCTTTATCATCATCCATTTTTTGCTTCTTGGCAGACTCTTGTTGAAGATCCTCATCTTCAAAAATAGTTGTTGTTGGAGGAGGAGTAAATGGTTCAGCAGTAGTAATATTAACACTGGCAGTAGTAATAGGTTCAGCAGTACTAAGAGATACACCAGCAGTAGTAACTAGTGCACTGGCAGTATTAACTTCAGTACCAGCAGTATTAACTACATCACCAGTAGGAACTTCATCTGCAGCAGCACTAATCACCTGCTCTGCATCTCCTTCAACATATATGAACACTTCATCCATATCTGCATCAAAACCTTCATCATTAAAATCACTTTCTTCAAATATTGAACTCTGTTTCCCCTATTTCAAATTCCTCCCCTGTTTGGATGCATCCTCCTCACCCAAACTTCTTCTTCTATAGGTACCAATCTTGAACAAATTCATCCTTGGAGTTTTTGACTTCCTTTTCCTTTCCAGCTTTTTGACTCTCTTCTTCAAACTAGCAATTTCCTTTGCTTGAGCAGTCTTTGTTGTCCCCAAGTCAAGAACTCTATCAGACAGTTTTGTATAAAGGTCCATCAATTCCTTAAGTTTCAGTCTGTCCTCCCCACTTTCAAGTGTGTTAACTCTTGAGAGAGGTAGGTCATTAGACTATTTAGATGCAGTCTCAAACCTAGTTTGAGCTTCTGCATCCCCCAATAAGGTATCTTGGCATCTAGGACTACTACCTGAACCATTTTCCTGAGGACTTGTCTCATTAAGTGTTGCCATGGATTGGGTCCTATTTATGTTACCACTGTCTTACTCTTCTTCTAAGCTAGAAGCAGTAGTGGCAGACCTTTCTATTTTGTCTTCCCTCTCCTTAGTAATAGTCTCATCTGCAACAAGGGAAATAGGTCTACTAGACTGAGATATCTTAGTGGCCCTTTTGACTTTCCTAGGTCTGTGAGTCTTTTTGGGTTGAGATGATGATGGAACAGTGATTGGTTCTTTATTAGAGGGTTGAGCAGATGTGGATGTGTATTGGGGATCAGTGGGTTGTCTTGACCCTTCACCCATATGTGCTTGTTGTGCCAGCATAGATGAAAACAATGGTGTTACAGTCCTTGAAAAATCTTTTCCTTGCCTTCTAATGTTTGCAAAAATCTTTTTAGTATGAGAATGTGTATCATAAACAGCATTAACTTCTAAATGATTTTTAATTTGTTTGTTCAAAAACAGTTGTAAAAACCTTGGATACATTAAAAACTTTTTAGAACTATCCAAGTTCCTCATCATACCATTAAAAATTAATTTAGAAAAATTAAACTTTTGATTCTTAGCCAAACATATAACTGCTGATGCTATATTAGTACCAAACTCATTCCAAGCAATTTATTTAGAACTTAAACATTGTAAGATGGCATGAATTAGATACTTCCATTGAGGGGAAAAGTAAGGTTTATAAAAAGTAAGTTTCTCAAAAAGCTTTTCATATCCCATCTATTGAAGGTTTTCAAAAATTTCAGTATTTGTTAGACAAGCAATTCCATCCTCATCATCAAATTAAAGATCTCTCCTCACAGATGATTATGATATTACTATTGTCTTGCCCTCAACCTTGGCATGAATATGTGTTTCATTATTGACTGTTTTGGTCTTAGCAGTAGACCAAAAATGTTCAATACAAGAAACATAAATAGTAGGACTAACTGTCAAGGCATACCTTATAGGGTTAGCATTCAGGAAGTCTACTTTCTCAGCAAAATCAGCATTCTCTGTGGATTTTTCCAAGTAAGCAACCATATTATGTGAGTCAACAAAATTTAGGCCCGCCATGGATGTCAAATTTTTTAGAATCGGCAATGAAATTGAGTTAGGGTTTGTGAATTTAGAGTAGTAGAATGATTAAGAACAGTTATTGTTTGATCGAATACGCTTAAATAGGTAATAAAGGAAACCTATAAGCGAAGTATCTATTTTATAGACCAAAAATACTCTCAGCAATTGTAACTCTAACGGTAACCTAGCAGTGGTAAGTTATGCCTAACAGCACTAACTTTTGCCCAGCAGTATTAAGTAATGCCCAACAGCATTAACTCTTGAGTTACCGGTTTTAACCCTAATTCCATCCTTGGCAGCTTTTGCATTCCATTCCAACCATCCTTTGTGTAGAATCCGCTGCATATTAACATAATTAACCTCCTCTCAATCAATACTTCAGAGGTTAAGCATTCCAATACTTGCAATCAGATATTGAAATCTGCTAACATCAAATGCTTTTGTGAGCAAATCTGCAACATTCTAATCTGTGTGAATCTTGATCATCTGAATAAGCTTCTTCTCATTGGAGTCTCTGATAAAGTGATGTCTAATCTTAATGTGCTTTGTCTTTGAGTGAATAACAGGGTTCTTTACTATGCATATTGTGCTCTCGTTATCAATATAGATCTTTGTATGCATAAATTTATACACATAATCAAGCATTTGATTTTGTATCCAAAGCACCTATCCATAGTAATTAGAAGCAGCTATATACTCAGCTTCAGTTGTGGAATTAGCAACCACAGTCTGCTTCTTGCATTGCCATGAAATCAATCTACACCTTAGGAATTGACAACCTCCTGTTGTGGACTTCCTATCTAAGCTTGCTCCTGCATAGTCACTTTCAGTATATGCCACCAAATCAAAAGATGAATCCTTAGGATACCAAAGGCCCAATTTAGGTTGACCTTTAAGATAAAAAATACCCTAATAAAAAAAAAATTCTTTTCACATATAATATAAATGAATGAGCATAAATTGAAACTTTAGGGTTAACTTGGAATCTGGTACATACACATACAACAAACATTATATCTGGTCTTGAGGAAGTAAGATACATCAATGAGCCAATCATTGATCTATACATGTGTTCATCTATGTCTTCACCATCTACATCTTTGAGCGAAGGCTTAGGGTTTCGCAAGGTGTGCTTGCTGTTTTGACAGTCACTAAACCAAAATTTCTCAAAATCTCAGTCATATACTTTGTCGTCGCTTTATAAAAATCCCCATATTCCTTTGCTTCACATTTGCATCCTAGAAAGAATGTTGAGTCACACCATATACACCATTTGAAACTCTAATGGCATCATCTTCTCAAACTCTAGGCATAACTTCTTCTTCTTTGTAGACCCGAACAATATATCATCTACATATACCTGTACTATCAGAATATCACCTTGGTCCCTTTTGATAAATAAAGTTTTATCTATATGTCCTCTCTGAAACCCATTTTTTAACAAATAAGTGGACAAGGTCTCATACCAAGCCTCTAGGAGCTTGATGCAAACGATAGAGAGCCTTTTCTACTTTGTAGACTCTGTCAGGGAAGTCTGGATCTTCAAAACCTAGGGGTTGACAAACAAAGACCACCTCTTTAATCTTGCCATACATAAAATCACTCTTCACATCCATCTGGTACACCATAAAGTCTTTATATGAGGCATAGGCTAAGAATAGCTTGATTACTTCAATTCTAGAAACTAGAGCAAAAAACCTTCATCATAATCAATTCCTCCTCCTTGTGTGTGACCCTCGAGCAACCAACCAGCCTTGTTCCTATCATCAATGCCTCTCTCGATCTTTCTTTCTTGTTCCTGTATACCCATTTTGTACCAATGGCCCTTTTGCCATGTGGTAAATCCACCAAGGTCCAAACCTGTTGTAACTTGAACTGCAGAAGCTCTTCTTGCATAGCTTCTATCCAGCTTGGATCTTTTAATGCTTGGATTACCTTCTTGGGCTCTGCTTGTGATAAGAAACATGCAAACAGACAATTCTAAAAGTCTTTATGGTTGGTCCTCTGCTGCACTGAACTAAACATAGCATGTTCAGTCACACTCTTTGTCATCCTTCTGGTTTGAGGTGCTGAATGTATATCTCCAATGATTTGTTCAACTAGATGATCCTTGTGAATTCTGGTAGTTGGAATAGGACTGACAGGGATATGTGTATCTAAATTAGTCATGTCAGCCTCTACACCATCATCTTTAGCATCACTAAATCTGCCAATTTCTTCCAAATTAGGTATACTTGGATCATCAGCACATCCATAGACTCTATTCTCATCAATAGCATTATCCTCTATGCTAGCAGCATTAACAGTTGGACTAACAGTATTAATGGTGTTAATACTATTAACACTTGCATCCTTTTCTTGATTAACTCTTTCACCCTCTTCAGTTGGATTACCACCTTCATTCCCTGGATATTCAGCACCCTTCTTTTCCTCCTCCTCTAATGGTTTGAATCCAGCATTAGGAGAATCCTTTAAACTAGAAGAGAATGATAGATCTTGAGTCCATAATGGTAGCAGTATGTAATCTTTACCAGGTACTGTCTCCACTTTATCTTTACTTGTATTATCACATGCTTTTGTACCTGCACTACCATTAGATTAATTCCATGCAACTACTGGCTTATAGTTTATAGATTTTGTTAGTGCATCTATATCAAAAATCCAATTAGGTCTACTTCCTGTAATATTATATGTATTTTCACTAAATTGTACATGCAGGTTCTCTTCTACTATCCTAGATCTACTTTTGAATACTCTAAATGCTTTGCTATTGGTAGAGTATCCTACAAAGAACCCTTCATCAGCCTTTCTATCAAACATACCTAGGTGATCTATGGTATTAAGGATTGTAACAAGACACCCAACTGGTCTTATGAAGCTTAAGACAGGTTTTCTACCTAGAAAAAGTTCATAAGGGGTCTTGTTGTGAGGTTTGATAATTAACACCCTATTTTGGACATAACAAGCAGTATTAACTGCTTCAGCCCATAAAGTTGTTAGCAATTTTGAATCAGCTAGCATAGTCCTAGCAGCCTCTATTAGTGTTTTATTTTTCCTTTCAGCTACTCCATTTTGTTGTGGAGTCCTAGCAACACTAAATTCCCTCTTAATACCCTTCATTTCATATAACTAATTCATGACCCTATTCTTGAATTCAGTCCCATTGTCACATCTAATCACTTTCACCCTAGGGTCTATCAGATTTTCTATGCCTGTTATGAATGTTTTAAGAATTTCATTAGTTTCATCCTTAGTGGCTAAAAAAACCAACTAAACCTACTAAAATCATCTGTGACAACTAGGCAGTACTTCTTTTTATTAAAACTCTGTTACAAATGTTGGCCAAACAAATTCCGTGTGAACATTTGTAATGGTTGCTGAATTGAACTGACTTATTTTGGTATTACAAGAAGCTTTGTGTGCTTTTCACTTCTGAAAAGCAAACAAAGGTTTGTTTAATTTCAAGTTATTAAAGGTAAACCTCTTACAAGTTTCCCTTTACAGTTTATTCATTGTTTGAAATTTACATGTCCAAGCCTTCTTCGACTAAAGTTGAGATTCATATGGTGTGGCTTTTGCAAAGAGATAAGTGAGACCTCTTTGAGGAACAACATTATTTAAGTCAACACTTTACATGTTATCCTTTCTAGGAACTTTAAGTAAAACATGGACTTTTATCAGTTAAATTAAAGTCTGGAGACAGAACAATACATTCAGTATCAATAAAAAGAACACAATTCTTCTTGTCACATTTGTGAGACACTGAAGAGGTTAAACTTTAGTTCCTTTACAAAATACACATCTTCAAAATTTAATTTACTAATTCTTATTTTACCTTTCCTAGTAATTTTCTCTCCTTTAGAATTACCTCCAAAGGCAACAAATCCACTATCAATTTCTTTATAATCTGTAAGATTGGATCTGTTTCCTGTCATGTGCCTAGAGCATCTACTGTCAATCACTCCTTTATTCTTCAAATCTTGTTGTGGATTGCCCTGCACATAATGGTAGGAAAATTAGTTTCTTTTGGGGACCCAAGCCATTACTGACTTAGATCTGCCTTGTGCATCAATATAGTCAAATCTTTTAAAGGACATTGATGCACCATTGTTTCTGGAGACATGGTCTAAAACTTTGTGCTTTGGTCTCCAAACCCAACATGCTGAGGCCTTAACAACATTTCCCTTGTTTCCCTTAACAGCACTAAGAACTGCTTTTGGCCTAGAAGTATTAACCCTTGTTCCTTTAACAATATTAACCTTTTTAGTAAAATTATTTTATTAGCTGCTGTTATTTTGTTAAAAGGCCTTCTAGCAGTTGAATATGCATTATTAATAACATTTTTCATGGGTCCTGCATTATTCACTACTGTTCTTGGTTGAACAGTATTAACTGGTCTAGCAGTATTAAGTGAAATTAGGCCAGACCTAGTTAAGACTGTTCTTGGAACCATGTTCCTTAATGGACTGGGGTGAGTTAATTTAGAGAAATTCTATTTGTTCACCCTTTGAACATTGGTCCAAACTGGTTTTGTAAATTTTCCATCATTATACCATGTATTGCAATCATTATTCAAATGATCAAAACTACCACACACATGACAAGATTTGTTGAACATCTCAAAATCACTCCCTAATTTTTGAGACATCCGTTGATTCCAGTTTCTCTTATTCCCTCTAGGACTAGGTGTGTTTTGCCTATTTTTATCAACTGATGTTTTCCTAAGAGATTTTACTTGCTCAGTAGACTTAACAAAGTTTATCTTAGCAAAAAACTAGGTTTATTAAACATCTCAACTGTTTTACCTTTAGGCATATTTTCTTCATCACTATTAGATACCTAATCCTCAATAATTGGGGCTCCATTTTCTTTCCTAGAAGTCTCAGGTTCATTAGTCTCAATAGTAGGCTTTTCAACTACAGACTTTGGTGGCATAAAATTCCTAGTATAGGGAAATGGGACAGCATTATACGATAATCCTGTTTTACACTTATCCATTATCTATCTGTCTAGAAGTTTACTTAGCTTTTTTGATGAATTTTTAAATTTTTGTATTGTAAGTTGAACCTCATCTTTTTCTTTTGTAGTCAACTCTAACTTCTTTTTAAGCTCTGTAATATCTAAATCTCTTAAATAGATTTCACGTTTTAAGAGTTTTATATCTACATTGTTAATACAAATAATGTCTAAAAACGTTATTTATATTTTTCTACCTCTCGATGTTTTGATAATAACAAAATGTTAAAACGTTTACGATAAAAATAAACGTTTTATAATTAATACCGCAAAATTCTATTTCTAAGATTAATCACTTAAGGTATGGATATAACAATCATTAAACATGATTAGTGATTAAGAAAATATTTTTCTTAAACCTTACATTTCTACAAAAGTGTTTTTATAAAAATATAAAAACAAAATGTTTTTTGTAAAAGAAATGTATTATTAAAATAATAATTTTGAAATCAGATTTTTCCCCCCAAAATGGAAGGTTCTAAAACAGATAACACCTTCCCCACAAAAAGACAGAAAGAGGAGCGTAGGGTTACGGCGGCCCCCTTATAGGCCTGGCGGCCCCTTAATATATTTGGGACCGCCGCCAGCACAACGGCTCTTTTTGTCTCCTATAAATACTAGGCCACCCCATCTGAAAAACAGAACCTCTTGCCACGAATTTTCTCAGATCTACTTTTCTCTCTTCTTTCTTTCTTTCTAAAACACATATCTTAATCACTAACATATCTTGATCTTGTTTCATGTGATTAATTCTTTTCTCCTCCCTTCTTCTTCTAATCAAGTGCAAGAGAAGAACAATCGTATTCTTCTACATACGAATTGTTATTAAGTGATCTCCTTCTTCCTCCTCAAGATCACAAGTCTTTATTATATTAACTTTGTGTTGTTGTGTAAATTGGATTGTGTGTAGATCCAATTGTGTAAATTATGTATTTGTGATTTGGATTGTGTGTCAATCCAAGAGTATATATCTTGTGAGTGTGTAAAGACTTAGTGAAGTCTTAGATTGGTTCTAGCTAAGATTAGGACTCGACATCTAGCTTAGTGTCGGAAAAGAAAGTAAGCGACGTGTAAACGGTTTTCTCCGCCTAAAGGGAGCTTGTTGACATAGTGAAATCTCGAGTGGAATACTCGGGGAGTGGAGTAGGAACGAAAGGTGCTTCATAGCCGAACCACTATAAATCTTGGTGTCTTGGTTTAATCGTTTCTTTCTCTATCTCTTTATATTGTTATTATTTACTTATTTTTTTTTTTTTTTTTTTTTTTTTTTTTTTTTTTTTTTTTTTTCTTTTTTTTTTTTTTTTTTTGTTTTTTTTTTTTTTTTTTTTTGGTTCATTACATTGGTTAGTTTTTGTTGTGATTCATATTGTTGAATGATTGACATACAACTCGAATCAAAGCATTTTATAAGCAAAGTTTTAAAACGGTCAAATTAACCGATAAACTATTCAACCCTCCTTCTGGTTTCCTACAATTGGTATCAGGAGCCAAGGTCACTCAAGATTTTTAAAATATATTGTATTTTAAAGCTTGGATCGATCTATGGATTCTGACAAATATGCAAAGACCACCACTTTTTGAATCTGACAGTTTTAATTATTGGAAAAATAGATTCGAGACATACATTAAATCAAAAGATTTAGATCTTTGGAATTTAATTACCCATTGGTGTTTTCAACCCATTATTTAAATCGGAAACCAAAACTCGATGAGGTTGTCCTTTTGAAAAAACAAACTGATGATCTTAAAAGAAGGCTTGCGAAAAATAATGAAGTCAAAATGGTTATATATAATTCTTTGCCTAGAAAAGAATGTGAACGAATTTTCATGTGTAATATGGCAAAAGAAATTTGGAAAACTTTGTTAATTACCCATCAAGATAATAGCCAAGTCAAAGATAATAAGATCGACATTTTGGTTCAGCAATATGAACAATTCGTCATTTCTGAAGACGAATCTTGTACGATCCCGTATCATACTTCACTTTCATATAACACACTAAGAATCGAACCAAGAAACTAGAAAAGAGATAATGGTTTAGAGAGAGAAAGAAGAGAGAGAATTGAGAGAGAGAGAATTGGAAAAGAAAATAAGAAAGATATATTAGAAAAATGAAACTTGGTTACTTTTTCTAAAGAAGAAAAAGTATTTATACCCCGACACATTAAGTAACGTTCGAGATATTTGACTAGGACCCGGGCTCGGGTTTTGCTTGGGATTAAACCCGAAACATATACAATATTAGATTAACTATCGAGCTGATTCCCGATATTATTACTATTACAACGTTAACTAATTAAAATGACGAGACTCGTTACATTTTAATGAACGAACTTCCATTTCGGCTTCCAATATTTGTGGATATACAATCATTACCCAATAGTGAGTTCTTGATGATCATTATTCATGTGATTAAATGAGTTTGCTTTTGTCGTTTAAGCTTATGTGGTCTTGGTCCTTTTTCTTTGTTTCTATTGTTGTTGGTTTGTTCCTCATGCTTTGCGGATTTAGTTTGAGCCTTTGTCATTGTTCTTTAAATCGTCTATGCATCTTGCGTCTTTTGTCTTTGACTAACATGCTCATTCTTTTGGCATTATATTGAAAGCTTAAAATCAGATCTAGCGGAAGTCTTTGTCTTTAATCTATAAGTTTCTAGATAGTTTGTCTTTGTAGAACGAGCATGAATATGTGGTAATGTATCGTCTTTGGTTGATTTGGGATTTACGTTAACCACCATTTTAAACCTGTAGGTTTACGTTAGTGATTATCGAGAAAATGATTTGAAAATCAATTGGACATATTACTATAAAAGTATTTTTGTACAATCGAAGTTTTTGCTTTTATCAAAACTTCAATAACCGTTCAATACATATACTGGACCAAATCGATATCCAGTTTTGTCACACAGTTTGATTCATATAGATCTCGCAAGTAACTACATGAGCTTGTTTGATGATGACTCATCTGGATTTCCATCTTCATTGTGAATACTAAAAGTATCACTCTGATGTTCTGGCAAATATCACAAGGTATTGCGTAGGACTCTTGTTAACAGCTTGTAAACTTGATGATGTTCAACAAGTGTTTGAAATGGAAGTGTTCCTATCGAGTTTTAGATTGATCTATTGGCTCTATAGATTCACGATTAGTGAATTTTGTTTTAGTACTCGGAGGCTGAGAGATTGCCACCTACTCCTTTATAAATGTTTTCAGGAATGAGATGTCAATAATATCGTCGTGTATCTCCTGGAAATGAGGACAGGTTTCATGTGAGGGAAACCGGATGGACCTGGGAAGGTTGGCTTGTTTCATGGGTCCATGATGTCTGTTTCAATGTCAGCAATCAACATGTGATTTGACAGCATATGTGATTGACCTGTTTCTGCCTTAAATTGTGTGGAGGGTTCTTTATTTTAGGATCACCTTTTTCCATACATTTCTTTTAATTCTTCAACGCTTCAATGCATACCAGGACGTCATTACTATACACCTTGTTGTGATTGTTCCAGTGTTAGCTCAATCTTAGTCGTCATTATTCTCACTATTACATTCATTTACAATCATAATAAGGACTGCTATCAGAGAACTCCAGGAAAAGGGTTTCATTCGACCAAGCTCATCGCCATGAGGAGCACGGGTATTATTCGTCAAGAAAAAGGATGATTCATTTAGGATGTGTATCGACTATAGAGAGTTGAATAAGCTGACCATCAAGAACCGTTATCCCCTCCTAAGAATAGACGACCTATTCGATCAACTGTAAGGATCACAATATTTCTCCAAGATCGATCTTCGGTCCAGATACCCTTGAAGGACCAGAAGACTTCGTGGTATACTATGATACATCATGCTTAGGCCTGAGGTGCGTGCTGATGCAGAGGGGCAAAGTGATTGCGACGAAGACAAAAACCTCATAGATACCACAAACAACGTGATATACAAAGAAGTGGTACACAAATTGTGATCACTTCTATATTTTACTGTATCTCGGGTTAGGATGAAAAAATATTCAAGATTTGTTAGCCATATTTTCTATAAGTCAAACAAGAATATTTACGGTCGTCTTTGTTTAGATTAAGTCTTGTAAACTAATAGGCTAGTCGGGTTAAATGGGCTTGGATTGTAATCTAATAGTGTCCGTGTTTAAGGCTTAAAGCCCACCTTAAGCCAAGCTCAGCCCAAGAAGAAAGTCCATACACTTCATGTGGGTATGAGACTATAAATAGGACTGTAGGAACCCGATTAACACTTCACTTCATAACACGAATCACAAATCGAATCAAGAAAGGAGAAAGAGAGTAGAAAAGAGTGAGAGAGAAAAGAGAGAGATGAGAAAAAAGATATATTGAAAATGAAAAACTAGATATTTTCTAAAAAGAAAATATCTATATATATGAGATATTTTCTGAAAAGAAAATATCTAAATATATATATACCCCTACACATTTAATGTGACGCGCGGGATATTTAACTAGGACCCGGGCTCGGGTTTTGTTTGGGATTAAACCCGAAACATATACAATATTAGATTAACTATCGAGCCCGATTCCCGATAATATTTTATTACAACATTAACTAATTAAAGACCGAAGCTCCATCGTAGAGTGACCGAGCTTCCTTGTTCGACTCAATAAATTGAGGCTAACAATCTCCCCCGAAGTGAGGTCTTGAACACGGGAACGAGCTTCCTTTATTGACTCAATAAAATTGAGGCTAACAATCTCCCCCGAAGTGAGTTCATTGATGACACTCCTTCATGAGATCAGTGAGATTGCTTTTGTCGTTTAAGCTCGAGTGTTCTTGGTCCTTTGTCTTCGTTATTGTGTTGTAGGTCTTGTACTTTCATGCTTGCAATCTTGACTTTGAGCCTTTTGTCATTTCTTATCGTCTAGCCATCTTGCGATCTTATGTCTTTGACCAACATGCTCTACCTTTTGAATATCTGAAAGCTCAAATCAGAGTTTTTTTGCGGAAGTCTTTGTCTTTAAATCTTGACTGTTCCTAGATAGTATGGGTCTTCGTAATTGAGCATTTGAATGGGATAGAGGTTTGTCCATTACCACCGGTTTGACCCTGCAGGTTACGTTTAGTGATAAACGAGAAAATTGATTTGAAAATCAATCGACGTGTCACTCGTTAAAGAGTTTTTGTAACACATCGAGAGTGTCATGTTTTTATCAAAATTCATCAACCGTCAATTCATTTATTGGACCAAATCGATATCCAGTTGTCACAAGTTTGATTCATATAGAATCTCGCAAGTCACCTACCGCAGTGCTGTTTGATGATGACACTGGAAGGATTTCCATTCGTCATTTAATACTCAAGAGTATCACTCTGAAATTTCTGGCAAATATCACAATGATATTTGCGTAGGACTCTTGATAACAGCTTGTGAACCTGATGATGTCACAAGTGTTTGGAAATGGACGTGTCCTAACAGATTTTGATTGATCTCTGGATCTAGACTCGATAGTTCATATGGTTTTAGTACACGGAGGCATGGAGCATATTTCCACTATTCAATAACAACATTTCATCGGTGTGAGATGTCAATAGATAACGTGTGTATCTCCGTGACAAATGAGACAAGTTTCTGTTGAGAGAAACCCGAATGGCTGGGAAGGGTTGTGCATTGCATCACTGGGTCCATGATGTCGTTTTCAATACCAGCAATCATCTTGTGATTCTGATAGATTATGAATTGACCCGGTTTCTGCCTTAAGTTGTGTGGAGGGCTTCTTTCTTTAGACCCTTTATCCATACATTTCTTTTTAATTCTTCAACTCCTTCAATGCTTACCAAGACGTCATTACTAACACCTTGTTGTGATTGTTCCATGTTTAGCTCAATCTTAGACCGGCATTAATTCCCCATATACATCATCTCCAACATAACTAAAGACTGCTATTCTAACTTTGATATCCTTGGGAAGAGATCCTCCGGTTCTGGTTGGATCATAGGATTGATTCCTAACCTAACCACCTTATGACTTCAGATTCGTCGTGAGATTAAGATGTTGTTCGGTATAAGATCGAACCATAAAACCTTTTCTTCAGCACTTGAGTCGATTAGATCATATTTTAATTACATTTTCTCCCCTTATTTTAAATAATAAACACTTAGTTTTTGAAATACCCTTGTGATTAAAATCTAGTCTGAAAATTCTGTGGGAGAAAATATGGTCAGCATGAATGGTTTGGAACATTTTGATAATGTTTTGAATACATAAGAATGGTCGTTGTTGATGTATCCAAAAACATTAAAACTTTGTTTTTCGAAAAACTCCCCCTCAAAAATAGGACCAATTGAAAAATTGTTGTCTTTTGAAAACATTGTGAGGGTTGGAGTGTTGAACACATAATTTTGAAAGATTATGAATTGTCATCGAGAAATTCTTGAAAAATTATGTTCAACTTTTTGAAAAACCAGATGTTAGAGGACTTCTCTTCTAACGGTAAGGGTAAGCGCACTGAAACGTACACTATCCTTTTTCTTGAGCTAAAAACATTGAATGTCTTGTAAGAACAGCTCAAGACCGAGAAACGTTAATTTTCTCGTTGTGAGGATAAGTTATAAACCTTCCTTTATTTGAAGTCCGGGTTATGTACTGACATTTGCACATAAGCCATTTAGAAAATTAGAAATGACATGTTTTGAAACTATTTGCAACTCTCGCTCGAACTTCAATACACACCCTGTCAATGTTAATCGACATTTTTCTAAGCACGTAAATGTTATCGATTCCAAGAGACATGTCGAGAAGAATCTTATTTGGAAATTTTCATGTTCTTGATTTGTATTTCTTTTTTAAGTTTTATATTTTTGTATTTTGCTTTTCTCAAAAATATGTACATGGTGATGTTTGATGATGATATCAAGCAGTCTCATTTGTCAGAACCTCCAGTTTTCACTGGAGTCAACCTCACATACCAATCCTCTGACAAGATACTTAAACGATCCTCAGGAAGGGCTTTCGTAACATGTCAGCTAATTGGTATTCAGTTCTGACAAAATATAATTCAATTATACCATTTTCAACCTGTTCCATTAATGAAAAGAAACCGAGTAATGGCTGGCTTGTCCGTGAATGTTGAACGGGGTTGCATGAGATTGCTGATGGCATCCTGAGAGTCGCAGTACAACTGTATTATGTTGTAGTTGAAGCCATAATCTTGAAGTTGTGCCTCACCACATTACTTGAGACAACTTGAAGATAAACTCCACATACTCTTCCTCTTCTGAAGACATTGCTAGTGCAGTTTTGTTTCTTTGACATCCAGCTTACAAGTTTATCACCAAGGAACTGTATCCCTCCAGAAGTGCTTTTCCGAGTATCAAGGCATCCGGCATGATCAGCGTCTGAAAATGCTGTTAGTTCAAAGCCAGAATCCTTTGGATACCAGAGTCCCATGTTAATGGTACCCTTTAGGTATTTAAAGCTTCTTTTAACCTCTTGAGGTGCTTTTGATGGTCGTGCTTTGATAAAGTGCAAAATAGCATACTGCTTGCACTAGATTCTGGTCACTTGATGACAAGTACATGAGTGACCCGAATTTACTACGTTAACAAGATTGGTCTACGGGGTTTCTCCACTCAAATCAACATCTAGTTGGGTTTAGTAGCCATGGTGTACCAATAGAGTGACAATTGTCCCAATTAGCTTTTTCAAATTTTCTAAAGCGTCCTGGCCCTATTGATAAAAAAAAATTTATTACCCTTTATTTTTGTTGGGACTGGTGGATCTGAAGTCCTAAAAAGAATTTCATCTCCCCCATTAAGGACATTTCAAATCTACTGTGCATTAATTTTTCAAATCGTTTTTGAATATTTAGGATTGTCGATCCAAAAAATTATGTCATCAACGAAATTTGCACAAGTAGAATACCTCCCCGTATTTAATCATGAATAAATTGGTCAATGTACCTTTAGAAAAACCTTTGACCATCAGGAAGTTTGATAGTTTCACATCGTACCAGGCCATCTGACTTGCTTTAATCATACAAAGCTTTCCTGAGTAGGTAGACTTATCTGGATGATCTGGAACAACGACCCGTCTGGCTAGAGCAACATAAACCTTCCTCCTTCAGTGACTAAAGACATGCCGATTTCCACGTCCATCTGATAGATTGGAAAAGACTTGTGTGCTGCGTGGGCAACAAAAATCCGAACTGCTTCCAAGCGAGCAACTGGAGCAAATGATTCTTCAAAATCAATACCCTCTTCCTGAGCATAACCTTTAGCAACAAGTCGTGCTTTGTTGCGAATTACAGTCTGATCTTCATCCTTCTTGTTCTTCCATAACCACTTTAGCTTTATAATCATCTTGCCAAATGGTTTGTCGACTAGTTCCCAGACTTTTAGTCTGTCGAACTGATGAAGTTCATCCTGCATTGCTTCGATCCATGCAGAATCAGCCATTGCCTCCTTAATGTTTCTTCGGTTCAACAATACTCACCGTGAGTGCGAACATACACTGTCAAGTAAACATTAGAAATTTCAGGATCCTGTGGCAAGTCTGACGTCTTGTTTTGAACTGGCATGGATGGATTAATCCACGAACTTGTTCTAATGGACTATCCTGGTCATCGTTAATCAGATTTTGTGGTTAAAATGATGCACATCGGTATTATCAATGTTCTCCGTGAGGAATACTCACCAATTTTCTTGCACCGGTGGTAGCAAAAAGGAATGACTAAATTCAGCATCTTGAATTGATGCATTCGGGTGCTTGATCTTGTTTTGTTTACCCTCAGCGAGACCGGTTGTTGGATTGTAATATTCTTCAAGTAAAGGACTGAAGAGAAATTCTAACCCTTGTTGTGACAATCTGTCTTTTCTGTTGAAGGAACAACATTTTTCTTGGGTCACGGGTCAGAGTTTTCATAATCTGACGCCTTTTGTCCTTTAGGAAACGAGGCCTGAAGAACATTTCAACAGACATCGTCTGTCGTAGTGGTGGCGGAGTACCTGAACTGTTGTGATCATACATCATTTCATGATTTCATCAAACTTGATATGAATGGACTCAACAATTAAGCGTGTTTCTCTTGTTGTACAACACGATATCCCTTCGACTGAGTAGAACACCCACCATGACACATGGAACCCCTTTTTCTTTCATCTTAATTCCAGATTTCCCATCTCTAGTAATGTAACAAATGCAACCAAAGATGATAAAATGATTTATTGAAATGTTTCCTGTCCATTTTATGATGTGATATGCCGACCTTTCCAGAGTGGAATATAATGATTGATCGTTCTGAGTTATAGCATGCGTATGCAACTGCTTTCAGCCAAAATGGATAATGGAAGCTTGAACTGAAAGCATCGTTCGAGCCCCACAACCAGAGTACGGTATGCGTCTTTCGACAACCCGTTCTGATTCAGTTACGAGGAGTTGAAGTTTGATGTTCAATGCCTTCCTCTTTTAATAAGCATGGAGTATGTCTTGTTTCATAGAATTCTGAGCCTCTGTCAGAACGGACAGTAAACACTTGAGCATGAAGATTGCGTGAATCATCGTGAGAAGTCTTTGAGAACTTCTGTGAATTTCATCCTTGATCGTATGAAAAAGAGTCCAAGTGTAGTCTTGAATAGTCAACAACGATCACCAGAAAATACTTCTTCCCATTTATGCCTTGCAACGCGCCTTGGACCACACAATTCCATGTGAAGCAAATTTAGCCTTCCATTGGAACGTAGGACTGCTTGTCTTGAATGAACTTCTTTTTATTGCTTTACACATTTCACAAACGAACAAAGTTGATCCTTGGACATATTTCAACTTGGGAAGCCATACACAACATCTTACTTTGAGAGTAAGGTGATGATAATCGAAAGTTAAGGATGAGAAAGCTTCGATCCATAACCATTCTTGAGTCGGTGAACTTTAGCCATGAAACGATTGGATTTGATGAAGTTGTTTTCTTGAAGAGAAATATGTAGAGATCCGATCCACGATAACCAGTTTGTAAATCGATTTCCCATAGGAGATCTCTCACAAAACCAATAGATTTCGCTGAAGCAACCTCCAGATCAGCATCATAGAGATTAGACCAACCGAGAAAAATTGAGATTGAGGCCTTCGACGTAATAATCCAGTTTGTAGTGTGACGTTCCCTTGCAGAGGAACTCCCATAACCAAGAAATAGGAGCAAACTGATCATTTCCAAAACAACAGTACCCAGAAATTTTCTCCACAAAATACACAAAAAGCTTGAGATTGGCCCTTCATGTACTTTTTGTCATCCAGATTCAACAATGATAGGATGATGTTGTACAATCTGCAAGAGAATTAGAGGACAGATGAACATGGACCAAAGGTGGATCCTTAAGGAATTTGATATCTTCAAGACATTAGTTATCCTAGAGACTATGTCTATAGTAGGACTAATACTTGTTGATTCATTAGCTTTCCTAATCTTAGGCATCCATATCTGTTTGGTCCTAAGTGGCTTTTGTGTCCATGTAAAACCTGTTTGGACATCTCATACTATCCACCATTGTCCATCCTGAATTTGTATTCTCATACAAACTCCTATAGTAACTCTTAGATGTCTGATAGTGGTATCTGATGCAACTGTTTTCTTATGGTGTTGCAATAGATTTTGTTCGCTTTTTCTCTTGGGTTTACTAGCACTATAGCACTACCTTAGGCTTCTTAGTTTCTAGCATTTCCATGTCTTTCAAGTATCTAGAGAAACAAACACAAGCAACATGACTGAATTAAACACACCATTTTCCACATTCTGCACAAACAGCATTTACATTCGAAGTTCTGGAGTTTGAACTGTCATTACACGCATACAGACATAAATTCTTAGAAATACTAGAAATCCTATGATGGTCTTCTACTTCCTTCTTTTGAAACTTCACTTGACTATTGTTTGGCACACCCCCCCCCCCCTTTTCTTTCACCTGATAAGCTCTTAAGCTGGGTCTGCTAACACTAAAAAAAAAAAAAGTAGTGTGAATTACTCCTGAAGATTTAGACATGTGAGGATTAGTATTCCTAGAAGCATGAGGCAACTGGTTGTTTCTAGTTTGTGATGTGGTGAGCAATTTCTAACATTCTGGTTTAAGCACATTGTTTTCGAACCGCTTGGTTTCTTTTCTGAGGCAAATTCTGTTGAGTGACTGGTTTAAATAAACCATCCGACACATTAGTTTTATTAACCCGAGCTGTTTCATTGAAAACATCTATTTCAGGAGAAATTTGAAAAAGGAGTCGGTTTTCCAAAACTGATGGTTTTTGAATTCGTTGAGGCTTTGGTTTCGAACAACAGATTGGTTTTATCAAACTGAGATCCGACAGACTTTCCTTTTGTTGCCAGAATGAGTTTTCTTTAACTCATTTATCACCATGTGTCTTATCTTTGCATTGAGCTTTCAAATCTAGATTTCAATGATATTGTTCCGTGCTTTTTGAAATACATTTGAAGCATTTTCTTTGCAAACTGGGTGATTTTCATCTGTTCTTAACAAGGTTGTAAAAGAAAGTTCAAGAGAAATTGAGTGTTTTTTCATTTAGCAAAACTTTTTCACAAATTATATGAACTCTTTGTTGAACCAATCATTATTGTTCGAAAGCTTTGTCAGACATTCACAATCTTTGACTTATGAAATATAAGCATTGCAATTCATTGGGTTGTAATAGCATTTAAATCAGACAGAGAATAGCAAAAACAACAAGTAACATCCTTTAGACCACACTCTTCGAGAGTAGATCAAAAATGTTTAGAAAAATAAGCCTTTTCTGATTAAAGTTCGGGTCAAGCTCCTATTCAAGGGAATTTAACGTACTCCAAATCGTCATTCATTCCTTTTTTAGTTCATGAATAAAACAATGACTGTCTAGTATTGTATTTTTCTGAAAGAGGATTACTAAGAATTTGATCAAAACTTCACATACTCTTGGCAGTTGGGTTAGGAAATGCACAACGTAGTATGATTATACCAAGTTTTGTTGAGCAAATTAATTCTAAAATGATTGAAGTTGTTTGTCATTTCGTTAAAAGTAGTCTACTTTTACTAATGGATTTAGACATGGGAAGAAAGCCAATGTTTTAGACAATGTTTTGTTTGGTCCTAACAAACGTTTTCTCCTACATTGTCCTTCCTAACTCTTTACGCGTTCCAACTGATCAAGATAGGCTTGTATGTGTTTGAAAAATTTTCAAAAAGACTGATTGATATGTATAATTATATGGTTTCACTTTGTCTTTATCCAATTTTGATCTACTCTCCTCTGAAAGAGTCATTATCTCTTCCCCATCAGGGGCAAATCTGTTTGCAGGATCAGAAGTATCATATGGGATCTGATACAAACAGGGCTTATTAGATTGAGCTTGCTTGCAGTACTTTGGATTAGCAAAGGTTGATCTACCATGAAACGTTGCGCATTTGGGTCTAACATGATGAATGGTCTGTATTGACTGATTGCGTTTATAAAAGAATATCATTAAACACTTATCTGTTTCTCCATCTCAAACAACGTGTCATATGTCTTTTCCTTCCTTAACCTTTAAATCTGAAATAACCTTAGTTTTCTCTTTGAGTTGACCTTCAAATTGTGACTTATTTTTTTTTTTTTTTTTTTTTTTAACAACTCCTTTTGACTAGCTCATCTGTGATTCTGACTAGACAACTATAATGTCAATGTTTTTAATAGCTAATAGTCCTAGAGTGTCATTTAACTTTGTTTGAAGTATTTTATAATCACTCGTTAGGTCATTAAGGGCCGTGTACTTCTCAGTCATCTGTTTGGTCTGAAGTGCAATTACATAATAGAATTAGTAGAATTTGACAAACGATGTCGAGTTTTGATATCATCAGATAACAAGATGTAACGGAATTATCATTGGAGACTATAACTAGTCTAAGAGTTTGTTGATTCTGAGTTGGTAGATGATATCCTAAAGATCTTCCTGATTTGTTTGGTGACGAGCTTGGATTTTCTCAATGATTTGTTTAAGATCGGAAATTATGTAATGAGCAAAGTCAATCTTATCCTTTTGCCCTAACCGCTTCTTTTGAAGTCTGATAATCTGAGTGCGGGTTCTCTTAAGTTTGGTCTTTAGTTCGTTACCATTAGTACGTTCTTCTTCCATTCTCTCAATGCGGTGAAGATGGAGTTCACCTAAATAATTCAAGATATCTTCAACTTGTTTCTCATGATGTTTCATATACATCTTATCTGAATATTTTCCTATTTCAAATATCTGAGGTGGGGTAGGAGTATAAACTAAGGAAGATGGAGATATCAAATTACAAGTTTGATTCCGAGATGAATTAGATAACGTAGTTAAGGAAGAAGATGAGGAATGGATTCGCTTCTTAGGTGGTAATAGTTCTTCAGGAACAAAGAAATATCGAGGATCAAATAGTAATGATGGGGGTAATACCGGAGATGGAGTCAAAATAGCTGGTGAAGTAATAGGATTTGGTGATGAAATAGGTGATTCTTTAGCATAAAATGTTTGTACGTTCTTTAAATAAGGATTATTGTAGAAAGATAAGAATACTGGTGGGATCATATTATCTTTAGAGTTTTCCGAAGAGTTAAAATAATTGCTTCCCAATGAAGCTGGGAAAGAATCTGATGAGACCGAAGTATAGCTAAGAATATTCATAGAGGAAAAAGTATCCTCAAGATAGGAAGTAGAGTGGTTGGGAGAAGACATCGTTCTGTTAACAACCAAGTTGTAAATAACATAAGTTATTTATATAATAGTATAATAGATATGTATCTTTACATACTTGTTCCAGAATGTAGTGGCACGGAGGACTTTGATGGCTAGAAAAGAAATGTGATTATAGTTAAGGTTTTGACCTTGTTCTCTATAACCATGGCGCTGATACCAATCTGTAACACCCCCATTTTTACAATATAGCAGCGGAAGCTAATCTGGGGTATTACTTCATGGATACAACAATCATAATCATAGAAAACGACCAAAAAGAGACGTTTATTCAAAAGATATGTTATCATTCATTTCAAATCAGAGTTTTACAAAGGCAGGTCCCAAAATCTAGAAACATAAAATGTGAATGATAACAAGTTTTAGCCATCTTCATGTCCATGCCACTCCATGCCATAAGTTGCTCAATTACCTGAGATAAACATGCATAAAAAGGGTCAACACAAAGGTTGAGTGAAATTCATAGGTTTGAAATGTAATAGTTGAATACAAGTTATATTGGAAATACTGGTATTGCAGGGACAATCATCATGGGGAACATTATTTATTGCATCTAAGCTCATGACATCAATACATTAACAGGGAAATCACCGTAGTGATATTGGTTAGGGACAGATGTCCCCGTAGAAAAGGTAACTTGCCAAGTTTACCTATTAGGACAAATATAGTACGTTTGGCTACCCTAAGCTTGGAGATACAAACGGGAGCCGTCACCCCTAATAGATCTATTCACAATATTCGCGTTCACTCGCAATGCAAGTTATTAATGATTCATGATATGTAAATAATGGCACTGGAAGCTACTTAGGCAATAATATATTTCTGTGTAGCATACATTTAGGAAACTCTTTGCTTTCTTGGTTTTGATCAGGTATCACAAGTTTATAAAAGGTATTCAAAAGATTGAAATATGGTTATGAATTATTCAAGTCTTTGAAAAGTAATCACATTGTTATAAGATAAACGAGTATGTAAAAGAGTTTGTAACAAGCATGTATCCCCCTCGCGGGTTTATAAAACATGTAAATAAGTAAAGGCGAGGTTATGAATCTCACCTGATAGGTAGATGTAATAAATATTCTGAAATGAAAGCTCACGACCTTATCACAATCTTAACAGGGAAGGTTGATATAGCAAATGATAGTAAACAGCCACGTCACGCAACCTGAGTAAATATGTTGAGTCTTAGGAAGATTGTACTCTAGAACTTTAGTTTTAAGAGTTATGAGTTTGATTGAAGAGTTTAGAATTATTGTATCACTGTTCGGGCCATCATAATTCAGAAGTCATTCAGTAAACGTTTGAGGAGCTAGGGCACTTTAAATCGTAAACCCAACAACTCAGTCAGAACGTAATACCAAGATGAAACTCCTTAATATGAAGCTCCCTAGTATTGTGATACGATATAATCGGTTTTAAGCGTTTTAATCAATATAGGAAATGTTTAGGAACGAGAACGTTAATTTAAAGTTTTGTCTTGTTAAGGTTTAAACACGATTTTTACTTTTCAAAAATGTTACATTTTAGACCTTGAGTTTGAAAAAAGTGCGCTAATATACCCTTGGGTTTGACACTGTTACGGTTTTGGATCAAAAAGGAATGAGATGGATTGAGTTATGAAACTTTAACAAGAGTATATTTAGGATCATATGAACATTATAAGGGTGTAGTAGCAGAAGTAGAACATTCAAAACCTGGGTTTGAGCTTCAAGGAGCAAAAATGGTGGAAATGGGTCGTTTCGGGTAGTATTTCCACTCGTACGCCTTGTATCTTGTTCCCGGGGCTTCAAATCTTCAAAGATTCGCTTGCTTGATCTTCTTATATGATCTAGATCTATGGAAGCAGAGAATATTTGCTCAATTGGTTATAGAAAGAAGAAGTGGGGGATGAGTTAGAATGAAGTATATGTGCTCCTATTTATAGTGTTAGCAACACTTAGAGGTCAAGAAACTTTGATAACCAGGTTAGGACACATGGGGGGTGATGTGGAGAGGCTAGGGGATGAGTAATGAAGGCTAGAATGCAAGGTGGAGGTGGTTCTAGACGTTTTAGGGGTGTTTGGTTTGATTTATACATGGCTGTTTTTGGACAGCCAACATCAGTCTCGGTAAAATGGTTGCCATTTACAAAACAGTAATTCGTTGGAGCTCAAACACACGAGTTATTGTTAGTTATTTGAAGTCCTTACAACGTTTAGTTTTATATATTTGAGGGTTACTATAGAAAAATTTAGAGATAATAGCCATTTACTACAGGTGTGCAGAATCTGCGTACCTTTGCCATTTCGGCTGTAACTAATTCATCCGACGTCGAATCGGGTTGATTCCACGGCAAATGATCACTGACTTTGGGCTGCAAATAGTGTTTTCACTTAATATCCAGATCCTATTGATATTTCTCAAGTCCTATGTTTTATAGACTGATCCGATTCTGAACTAGGGCATAGTTTTAGGTTTTATGGTTAAAACTAGATTAGGGTTTTTTGGGTTTAATTCTTGAATATTGTTGTCCGCGGCTAAAGAAAGGAGAAAAGAGGTGATGTGGTTCATTTTAAGACCAAGTATACACTAGATATTTGTTGTAACAGCTGAGTAAGAAACTTAGGAACACATGTGGGTGAGTTATTTTGCAAGGAGAGGCTTTAAAATGGGTTAAATTACACAAGAATGGGTCGCGGGTTCAATTGAGTCCTTTAGGGCTCGAACTCTTGTTTTTAGCTTATATTTCGCATAAATTGATCAAGTAATGTTTAAAACATGTTCTCATGGTTTGTAATAAGAAGTATTAACAAAAGTTAGCAAGTGGTTTAGGTTAAAACGGGTTAAAAATCAAGAAATGAGGTCGCGGGTCTCATAGGGTGCGATTAGGGTTTCTTTAGCTTTCTTGGCTTATAATTTTTGTATAATGGATCAAGGTTGAGAGAATATTGATCTTAGGAAGTATATAATGGATTACTAATGATATTTGATTAGTGGTTTAAGCTAAAATGGGTCGAAATGAAATAAACAAGCCGCGGGTTGGATTAGGGCTCGTATTAGGCTTTTAGGGTTTTCTAGCTTTGTAACTCTTGTACATTGTCAAAGTAATGATGGATAATGATGGATAATGGTTTGTAAACTTATTTTATGAGTTTACAATGACTATTGGTTGCTTACTTGAGAATGAAATGGTTAGAAATGAGAAAACGGGCTGAATGATCATTTAGGTACGTTTAGGGTTTCTTGGATTCATTTTGCGTATAAGTGGAATGAAATGATGAAATGATGATGAAATAGGATTGACATAGTTGTAAAATAAGTTATTATAACTTATTTGACTATTGGTTTAGGTTTACAATGGATAAAAATGAAGAAACGGGTCATAGTGTAGTATTTAGCTCGGGTTAGGGTTTCTGAGTTTTGAATTAGGGTTTTAAGAGTAAAAATGTGTATGAAAGTTTATGAATAGAATAATTATGGTTTACACATTGTATTTTAAGTGTAGTAGCTTGTACACAAGTGATGGTGAAGAGATTAGAATGAAAACGGAGGTAAAACGACTATTTTGGATATCGTGCATTAATGACTTGTATATTTTGCTTTGAAAGCTTGTACTTGACTTGTAGGGAGTTTATATTTCAATTGAAATGTTATATTACTTGTATATATGCTTTAGTAGCTTGTACATTCACTTTAGATATTAACCTTTCATGGATTTTAGGGTTTAGAGGTATAAGATAACGGTTTAAAGCCTGTTTTGATATAACCTTGTGAATGGTACATTATAGGAATAATGTACTTTGTAATAAGGGTATGATGATATTGACTTGACATGTTATGATGTTTGCTTGACATATATGAAGACAGGATTTCCATAGATAGGTTGCGTGAGCTTGTCTACTTTAGTTATGTAAGTTACATGACATACTAAGATATTGACAATGCAAGTAATATAATAAAGTGAAAAATTTCCCCGTACAATTGTGATAATAGTAAAATAGGTTTTGCATTTGATGAAAATTCTTAGGTTGTTATATACAAGCTGGTGGAGTTTATTCTACAAAAGATAAAAGATTCCAAAAGATATGATTCTTAAAGATAAAGATGAAGTTTATTAAAGAATTAAAAGATTTAGTTTCCTTATACAATTATATTTTCCCTTATAAATCTAGATGGACTCTACTATATAAAGAGATCCCTAGATATAGTTTTCTGGTGGTCAAGATGTAAACACTAGAAAAGTATGTATGTGTTCTAGGCGTCAAGTCCTCTAAGTGGATGCCTAGGTTTGGTAGCTTTAGCCTTAAGGTAATCAAGATTTTCCTTGATCTCTGTTACAGTTCATTGATGTAACCGTATTGTTCTGATTAAATAATATTGGGGCTTGGAATGTTTGGTAAAACCTTGTTATGATAATATTGATTCTATGTTTGAATATTCCGCCTATGTTATCATTATCATAGATTAGTTCTTAACAAACTAGAGCTACAACGATCTTTAGGTTTTCACAATTGGTTGCTATGTTCTTTAATGTACACGATTTCAAGGAAAATGATTAAAGAAGATGCATGGTTGCTGTGATTACTTATTTGAATTGATAAAACATCAAATAAGGTTTTGGTTTTTATGCTTTTTTAGTAACCAAGCAAAATCACTGAATTAGGGTTTTCTTTAAATCCTAATTCGGTAAGATAAAAGCATGGTATTAAAAAAAGGAGTTCTCGGAGATCTTGGATTATTATTGAAGGCTTGTCACCAAACCCTAATACGAAAAACAAAATATAAGGTTTATGGTTTTTACTGTTGGTAGTTTGAAATAGCAGGTATTGTATTCGAGTTTAACCAGATAGCAACAGGTTAAAGTTTATTGTAGGCTATTAAAGGCGTCGTGATGGTAGTAATGATTATATCATTATATCAGCAGCTTGGCGATTTTGATATGTTTGGCTATGAAGAAAGGAAGAAAGAACAACAGGTTATGAGTTATTTTGATCTGTAATATCAAAGTTTTCAACGTCAAAGAAGATCAAACATGTTAGGATTTCATTGGTACTATAAACCCTAGAGTTATATTTAAAGTTTGTAACTATCTTCTTAGGTATACAATGCCATAAAATCAATAAATCTGCTGGTAAAGGTTTTAACATGCAAGTTTCATCTTATTCAATTAGGATTGTGTACTACTAGATGTTTTATGGGAGTTAGGGATTACTTGGTTGTCGAATTCATATGGATGTGATTTCATAGGCTGTTCATGGTTATTGTAGGTTTTGTGTAAAAACCCATGAAGTAGCAGGTGCAAAAGCGAAAGTTGGATCAATGATAGTGTAAAAACCCTAATACATTGGTTTAGAGTTTGGATTAATGATGGTGTACTTAGTAGCATGTATTAAACTGCTGCTAGTAGATGTTTGTGCTGCCAAGGTAATTTAGTGCTACCCTTTCAAGATTAAAGCTGCTATGAACGATTAGTACTGCTTGTCGTTATTTTGAAATAATTTATAGGTTGGTTATTGGCGATGCCTGTGTATTTGATTAATGTTGCTCGTTTGTTGGTTTTGAAACTGTATTAGAAGAGCAGTAGTAAGTTGGTACTACTGCTAGGCTTATAAGTATTAATACTATTCGTGGTTGTTTATATTGCTAGTATTAAGACGCAGCAAGGTTAATACTGTTCGGGCACAAAGAATTTGTGTTGTTCAATGAATTAAGACTACTAGCATTGTCCGATAAATAAACATTAGTGCTGCTAGTTGTGACAGATATCAGACAGTACTTAGATTGGTGATGTTGGACAAAACAGAAAATCAAGTTAGTTTGATTTTGGTTTACAGGTTCTTAAACATTTAAAGGCTCGTTTTTGGATTTCTTGGTTTAATTAATTACGAAAATTATTGTTTATCACTTATTTGATGATGAAGTGGAATTATTTGGGTTTGTGTTCTTGTTATATCTCAAATGGCTTACAACATTTGGAGGTAACTTGTTCGTGCTTAGAAACAATATGACAAAGACTTGACAAATCTAGCAAAGGTGTGTGATTTTTCTTATGGTGCTCAATGCTCACATTTGGTATCGCTTTAGTTATGTGTCTCATAGAAGATGAGGATAAATTGTCAAGAGATTGCGTTCTCCTTATACATTAGTTTTGGGTATACGTTCGAAGTCACGTGGATAGTGCAAGATATAAGACACAAGTTTGGGTTATTCAACTTCAGCATCAAGTTTGTTATACTTAGTTTTCTTCATCAGTAATCATTACATAGAGTCTACAGAATTTGAAGATTCAAGAAATGGTTAACATATAGGTTTTAGGGGAAGCTTAATGTTAAAATGTTTAACCATTTATATGTTGCATCGAGGTGAAGGTTTTTACTACTGCTAGTGTAAGTTTCTACTGATCAAGTTCATTTTTATTATGGTGCGTAATGGAGGGAAATTTGGGTCATTGGAATACTTAGATTAGAAGTGTAATATTGGTTCATAGTTGCGAAGATCAAAGTTGCATACTTTAGTCTCCTATTTGATATTGACAAAAAGGGGAAGAAGATTTGATGATTTGCAACTTGTAGATCCTTGGTAGCTTAAGGGGAAGTTTTCATACGTATATTAACTTTAGGGGAAGTTCGTACTTATTTGGTTTTGTCATTATTAACCAGGGGAAGATTGTTGGGAATTATTTAGGAATTATATTTGAGTTGATAAGACAAAACAAGAATGAAACATAAGGACTGAATCTAGCATTATGGAATTCTACAAGCTGGTGGAGTTTATTCTACAAAAGATAAAAGATTCCAAAAGATATGATTCTTAAAGATAAAGATGAAGTTTATTAAAGAATTAAAAGATTTAGTTTCCTTATACAATTATGTTTTCCCTTGTAAATCTAGATGGACTCTACTATATAAAGAGATCCCTAGATATAGTTTTCTGGTGGTCATGATGTAAACACTAGAAAATTATGTGTATGTTCTAGGCGTTAAGTCCTCTAAGTGGACGCCTAGGTTTGGTAGTTTTAGCCTCAAGGTAATCAAGGTTTTCATTGATCCCTGTTACAGTTCATTGATGTAACTGTATTGTTCTGATCAAATAATATTGGGGCTTGGAATGTTTGGTAAAACCTTGTTATGATAATATTGATTCTATGTTTGAATATTCCACCTATGTTATCATTATCCTAGATTAGTTCTTAACAAACTAGAGCTACAACGATCTTTAGGTTTTCACAATTTGTCACTAAACCCTAACATAGAAAACAGAATATAAGGTTTTTGGTTATTGCTGCTATAGTTACGATCACAGGTATAAACGTTTAAGGTTTTATTAATGCTTGTTCTGGTATGTGGTCGTATTAGAGGTGTTCACAGCAGTAGCAGGTTGAAGAAGAAGCAGCAGCGGCAGATATGTTTGACAATAAAAGATTTACTTTGAAACTGATTCTTTGAAGGTTCTTAAAAATCAGAAGATACAAGGGATTCATTTTCTTGTTTATCATTATACTGGTTTGATCAAGGAATCACATTGTATTATTGTCGATCTATGTTGTCCCGTTTTGGTTTGAAGACTAAGATTGGTTCGAAACCCTAATCTTTAGGGTTAGGGCTTTGGTGATATACCAGTTTCTCAGATCTTTCTGGTGATTGAGATGTTTACCTATACATGAATCTGTAATCAATCATTGTTGCTGCTGGGTAGTTTATCATGATGGCTATTTGTTATGTATTGGCTGCATTCTTCATTTTCTAGGTTTTTGATTCATGGTTCTTAATTGTGAATCTTTATTTGCCCTAATCGCTGATTGTTTGAAAGAATTTAGATCTGTGAAGTGTATTGTATACTGTAGGAGTTATCATGATGATGGTGATGATTTTATCAGTAGCTTGGGTTATGTTTTATGATTATATCATATTGCTATTGGGTGTAGTTTTTTGGTTTATGCTGCTTGGTTTCAAGTTTTGAAGGTTTCCTATGTTTGATTTTTTGAAACAGCTAGTATTGGCATAAGTTCTGGCAATGGAAGTTACTGGTTCATTCTTTTAATACCGCTCGTTGTGTTTATGCTGCCAGAATGCTTGTTAACACTGCTCGAATAAAAGTTTGTGTTGTTTGTGTGTTATTGCCTTCTAACAGTACTATGTTTACATCAATACTACTTAATGCTGTTAGTAGTTTATAATTAGTACTGCCAAAGATGATACAAGAGGAGATTAGTAGTGCTACGATTAAAGCAGGTAGTTATTAAATGTTTATTGAAGCTTGGAGGTTCGTGTTTGGCTTGTTACTACTGTTATTGCTAAGCAAGATTGGTACTATCAAGTATACGTGATGTTCTAAGTATATAAACTTAATGCTGCCAATGCCATGGGACAATTAATGCTGTTAGTTGACATGTTAGTGCTGCCAAGTTAAGTTGTTGATACTGCTTGTGTTGATAATATAAAAGCAGTATTAAGTTAAAACTGTTAGTAAGTTAAAACAGTTTATACTGCCAGTTATATGTTTCTGCTACTTGAATTGTTTCTACTACTAGGCTTAAAGTTTATACTGCTAGTTATGCCTGATATCAGACAAAGGGCAGTTTTGGTTATCGGATGACACACACTGAAAAGGTTATCGGACTGAATAGAAAATCAAATTCTTTTGATTTTGGTTTTTACTGTTTGGATTTTGGTTTAGTTTAAATGTTTTTAAACGTTTTAAAGGCTCGTATTTTTGGATTCATTGGATTAATTGGTTACGAAGAAGATTGTTTATCACTTATTTGACGACGAAGTGGAATTACTCGGGTACGTGTTTTATCATATCTTAAACGGCTTACAACATTTAAAGATAACTTGTTTGTGTTTTCAATGTTGTGACGAAGACTTGACGGATCTAGCAAAGGTGTGTGATTTACAAACTTATGGTGCTCAATGCGCACATTTGCTATCACTTGTTATGTGTCTCATAGAATATGAGGATTTTTGTCAAGAGGTTGCGATCTACTTATATTTCACAAATTTATTTATAAGTTCGAAGTCACGAGGATAGTACAAGATATAAGACACAACTTTGGGTTATTCTACTTCTACATCAAGTTCGTTATACTTAGTTTTCTTCATCAGTGATCATTACATAGAGCCTATAGAATTTGAAGATTCAAGATATGGTAAACATATTGGTTTCAGAGGAAGCTTATTGCCAAAAATGTTTAACCATTAGAATTTTTTTATGCACCACTTGAGGTAAAAGGTTTCATTACTACTGCTAGTTGTTTATTACTACTGCTAGTTTAAGTTTCTACTGTCTTAAATTCATTATTCTTATTATGCATCATGGAGGGTAATTTGAGACATTAGAAGGCTGGGTTAGTAGTGTGATATATGGTTTGTAGTTGTAAAGATTCAAGTTGCTTATCTTCACAAGACCTCTATTCGATTATTACAAAAAGGGGAAGAAGATTACAGGTTTATTGATTTGCAGCTTATTGTGTGTGGTGGCATGTTCAAGGAGATCATAAGTCAAGGGGAAGCATTGAAGATTGTTTCACTCATGGAGATAGTTTTGTAATATCAAATAGGGGAAGATGTTGGGTTTATTGATTTGATGATTATAAACTACATGTGCTTAAATGAAGATGAATGAAATATGAGGGACTAAATTCATTTATAACGGAATTCTACAAGCTGGTAGAGAACATAAAGATTGTAGAAGATATTGATCAAGATTTAAGTAATTTAGTTTCCTTATCTATTGTAGTTAGCTTCCTTTGTAAGTCATAATCTCTCTATATAAAGAGATCATATAGACACATAGTTTTAGTATCCAGAAAACACAGGCTTCCAATAAGAGTCTAGCAAACGTGTGTGTGTGTGTATACAGTATTAGTTAGTTAAATAGTTAGTAGAAAGTATAAACGTCTATGGTGTAGCTCCAAGGATCATTTAATTCATGTTATATGGTAACCGTTCTATGATTTGATAACATAGAATTAGGGCTGTGTTGAAGAAAAGAAAACCTTGTGATAACATTGATTCGTTCCTTATTAATTCCACTGTGTAAATATTCAATCTGTGTTATCATTATCTTAGATGAGAACTAATCATTCTCGAGTCTTAAACGATCTAAGGAGTTATATCAAACTCTGCAAACTTTAAGGGATAAAATAGTTTATCAGGGACGGAACTAGGGGGTTCTACGGTGTCATGAGGCCCCGATATAATTTTCCTTTGTAGTGCTACTTTTCATAAAAAACACTAAATTTTTTAAAATGCACATGGTACGAATGCATTTAACTAATACTACATTTTTACGTGTTAATTGATTAAACATGCTAGACATTAAATAAGTCATTACAACTTAATATAATAGAATACACATTTTTAATACATACAAATATAATATAACTCATTTATAAGAAGAGAGATCATGATTACAAACAATGCTTCCTTCTATGGCCAGTATGCTTGATGATGGTCATCTCAATTTTCCTGATGTTTGGTTAAATCAAAGCACTATATTAAGACACATTAAAACTCCATTATTAAGAGATGATAGAGTTGATACGGTTAAGTGGTTGAGCAATGAGAAGAATATAGTGATATTTAGTATCAACAGAGTTTTGAAGGATCTCAAAAACAAGATGAAAAAGTGTTATGGAACATTGTTGTGTGGTTCTCTAACATGATTCCAAAACATGCCTTTATTGTATGGCTTCTTATGTAGGAAATACTTCCTACCCAAGACAGAGTTGCTAAATGGTATCCAAACAAGAGTATGTAGTGCAGTTTATGTTGTGATGAAATTGATAGCCATGAGCACTTTTTTTTCAACTGCAAGTACTCTGCCAAGATATGGAAAAAAGCTAAAGACAAGAGTAATCTGCTAAGCACATTAATGACTGGAAGGAAATATTGGAAGTTTTGATTGCTATGCCAAACAAGATGAACATTTAGATTATTATAAAGAAAATTTTATATGCTGCTAGTGTGTACTTTATATGGAAAGAGGGGAACTCAAGATTATTTCAAAATGTAAAGAAATAACGGAAGGTTATATGGACTATTATTGAAGAAATTATAAAGATGAAAATGGAAAGCTTAAAAGTAAAACATTTTGCTCATGTTGTTTTACATATTAGTTTTTGAGGGGTTGAGAGTTGTCTAATCAGGAATAATGGAAAGAATGACTAATGGATCAGATGTCCTTGTATTTTGATAATGGATTTAATCTCATGTGTAACTATATCCTAAGTAGCTCAAAAGGTGGATTGAGTTACTTTGGATTCAAAAGACATAAGATTTATTTTTTTCTCATAAGGAAGGTTTCCTAATGAGTATGAGATGTTAGAAGAATGGAAGATTGGTTTGTTCTTAACAAATTCTTATAAAAGAGCAGGCAGTCATGTTCAAGTAGTACTACATATTTATTGGTTTTAACCATAACTCTCACTGCATATTTTGTGGAGTTAGAGTCAACGAAAAGGTTTATTATAGAAGATAGCCTTGTATCTTGATACCTTGAATCCTAGTATATTGTTTACTGCATCTTTATTTAGATTGGCCTTGGAGAAGGAACTGGATAAGCTATAGTTTATCAATTATGATGGGAGAATAGGTTATCACAAGTTAGGTAATTCTATTAGGAAGGGTAAATGAACTAGGAGGGTAATGCAAGTTAATTAGAGAGAAAAGAAGGTTTCCTGGACATGCAGCGCATTACTAAATCATGATAGGTGGTATCACATGGAAGGTGTGCCTAAGTTGGGTAATGATGCTTGTTATTCTTTAAGCTAGCTATATTGATGTGTGTTTTATAAGCTTTAAATTTATAATACTAGAAATACCGATTTTGACTAAAAACACAACACGAGAAAGTATACCCTTTCGTGTACAGTATAGCCTAGGTAAGTCCAAGTCATTCCAAGTTAACTGAAGTTTTCACAATTTGTAATTAAGGTGCTAAGGTCAATAAGATTGTCACTTATCAAATTAACCATAAACGTGCATACATAGAATATTGTAAAGAAAGCGATTAAGAGATGATTCAAGAAAGGAATTAAGGCATGTTTGTTTAGGATTGATCACTAAGACGTAGAAATGTTTAGGATAGTGTTTACAATTTTAGAGAATAAAGATATCACAAGTCACAAATCCTTTTGGTCTTTAAGTGTAACTAGTGATTATATTGATTAATAAGAATAAATTATTTAGACCATAGACTTTGTTACAATCAATATATAATGTGGAATGATAAAAAATGATTTATAAAGTATCCTTTCGGCCTATATACTTAGACAAATCAAGTTTAACCATTTCAATAAACATATTTCGACACACTACATATCAAAGATTCCATATCGCCCAAACAAACATAAAATGACTACTCCATATTTAATATCAAGACAAACATATTATAAATCTTAAATTTAGAATACTTCATCAAAATATAAATAGTAATGTTACCAACTTGTTGCAAAAACAAGCGTTTACAAGACTTGTGAATCCTAAATATAAATTCGCCTATAACCAATACCAAAGTAACAACCAAGGATTCCAATAGTAATCAATATACCCCGTAACCTTCTGTGATGACCCAAATATCGTCCCTAACTTTTGGAAATCAACAACTCGATAATGGTATAATAACAGCGGTGTTTAGCAATGGGTTTTATGATGAGCACTTAAGAGAATTATGATAAATTCTCCAAGTGTATATGGATTTAGGTTCTGGAAACATGAGAGAAAAGGCTGGAAATGGTGTTTATCTACTGAATTTGTGGCGTATGTTGGTGGTAAGTGATTCTGTGATTGTGTGGCACATAGGAGTGTTTGGATCAAAGGGTTGCTTAAATAATTTCCTCCTCTCTAAGTTGTTATGATGATATATGATTGTTTCTCCTTGTAAAATTGATTGTAAATAAGCCTAAACAAGACTTGGGGACTCAAGTGAACGAATATGATTCATTGTGGAGTAAATGGGAGCCAAATAAATACTCCTGGGTTATTGTAGACGTGAAGTGCGGTGCGCAAATTAATAAAACCGCCGTACTTAAAGTGCGACACACTTATTCACAAAACCGGTGTACTTCTGTTCATTTTCAGCTTTTGACACAAATTAAAAGTTGTAGATAATTATTTCCCCTTTTCGTGGCCACCTGAACCTACTCAATCAGAGTTCGTATGACCAAGTATGGCCAAAACAGTGAAGGTGTGAGAGGATATCTCGAACTTGAGTTATTTCTTTGTTTAAGTTCCAGTTCTTCGTATTTCCTTCTGTTTCCTTACACGAAATATACAATGAACCTAAAATAGCAATTATAGTCTATTAAGTATCTAAAATTCATATAATTAACAACTAAATAAATATATATAGAGTTAGGATCAAATAAGAAGTTTTCTTAAAATAAGAAGGATACGAAGTAACTATAACCGCATATTCAAGATGCACCGACTTAAATTAGATGCATCTCTATAATCATAGATGCATTATAACGCATCACAATGTGTTTTCTAGCTTTTAATTAGATGCATATACGTATATTGGATGCATTTCAATTTTTCTCTTGTTTTTTGTTCCTCTGCATGTGCTAAAATCATGAAAATCAATTTGCACCATCTACGCATCAAATTAATGTTTGAAACTCAAAATGGTGCATCTAAATGAATAAAAATGCATCTAATGCAAGTCGTTGCATCTTAAATGTGTGGTTTTAGTCACTTCTTACCACTTCTTATTTTAATTTACTTCTTACTGGATCCCTACTATATATATATATATATATATATATATATATATAAGCACAGACAACGCATATAGAAATATGTATAAAATGCGTGTTATCATGTATTAGTGAGGATGTTGCTACTTATATGGTTAGCTTATAACAATAATATAAAATTTAGTCATCCAAGTGTCTCTTTCATGGTAAGGTCAAGGTGCTATAACCTACACGATGATGCCTGGATTAATCATGGAAATGTAGTCATGAGGTTATGGTAGTGAATTTGAGGTGAATATATCAAGATGGAGTAAAACACTTTACTCATTTGTTTTACTTATATCACTTTATTTATGTTCTGTATTAGTTTGAGGAGTTATGGGACATGTCCATCTCCTTGTGAATGTTTTTCTATAAGTTTTTATATAAATATATTCACCCTTTTCACCGAAAAAAGAAAAGAGATCATTTGCATACTCAAATTATGTACTCCAATAAGTTATTATAATTTAATGGCAATTACCCTAAGATAGTCAACGAATACCATCTAATAATAGCATCATAAAAAAAATTACTGATAGATATATGGACGGGTTTGAGTTTAGCGAATACAAAAATTTAAGATTATTATATATTATAGAAACCGATTTATAGGGGTTTTATAAGTTATAAAATATTTAATATTAGCCCTTCAAGAATTTCTAGATTTCGTAACTTCTTTTTCTATTTAAAATATCTCTTGTGTATAAAAACTGATATCAAATATAGAGCATATGCCTTCAAACATGTATGTGTCTTTCAACATCCATTTCATTATCTGTCCAAAAATCCTCACGCTCAAATCACAACTGAATACTGATGTGAGAAGTTTTACAACTTCTTAGTCCGTGTACGTAATCATTGTAGTGTAGCATAAATAAGCCGAGGAATTCATCGAACACATTTAAAATAGTGAGGCAGACTCATAATGTATGAAAACAAGATCTAAGGGAAATGGGTTTGCTTTCGTTACATTAGAAACACTACCACACAAACAGCTTTTTCTCATGGTAAAATATGTGGGAACGACCGTGGACAAAGGCCGTTATCCATTGTTTTCACACTAAATAGTTCTATTTGCAAAAACCTTGTGGGTAAGTATTTTCTCACTAAATTTCCCACGGTCGTTAACTATTTTCACGCCGATATTGTTGTCACTAATATGTGTGTTGGGAATTATATTGATTTGATGATACAAAACAATGAAACAAAAATGAAACAAAAGGAAAACAAAAGGATCAAAGTCGACATTATGGAATTCTACAAGATGTAGGAGTACATGAAGATTTTAGAAGATTTGGTCAAAGATAAGAAGATAAAGATTAGGAAGATTTAGTTTCCTAATACAATTAGTTTTCCTTGTAAAGTCTTATGGACTCTATTATATAAAGAGATTCATAGACATAGTTTTAAGTATCCTTGTACGTGAAAAATGTGTGTATACATAAAGTGTTAAAGATGTAGACGTCAAGTTGTATTGGTGTAGCCCCAAGGTATCAAGGTTTCCTTGAACCCTGTTAGATTGTAACCGTTCTATACTGATCATATAGAATTTGGGCTTGGAGTGTAACGTATAAATGTAAAACCTTGTTTAATAACAATGATTCTTTGTTTGAATATATTGGCCTTTGTTATTATTCATCATATTAGTTCTAAACAAACTATAGCTTAAATGATCCAGAACCTATCAAGTTGTTTAGGTTCTATCAGGTGGTATCAGAGCAAGGGGGCTCATGATCTAGAATCTAACGAGGTTTTTGTTATTAAATTTTGAAGAAAAAGAAGTGTCGAATTTCTTGTTTTTGGTATAAGGTGAACATCGGTGCAACTAGGGATTTCAATAAACCCTAATTCAGTTAAAGCAGCAAACAATCTTCAATCTGTGTTTAATTCTTTCTATATCATTCGTTTGTTGCTTGAGATCATGTTGATCGAATTTATGAAGAAAAGGGGTTCCAAGTTTCTGTTTTGATAATTGGTTTTTCGGTAATCTGCTCATGATCTAATTCGGTAAAATTAGGGCTTCAAACCTTAATTTGGTAAAAGCATAAATTATGTGCTTCATGGTTTACGACTTCAAGGTTAAACTCAACACATTGTAAGCAGCAAAGATCAACATATCAATCTGTTTTCATTCACTATAACATATCAAGGGTGTATGATCGTGTGTTCTTGAAGTTGTAGTGATGATGTACTGCTAGATAATGATCAACAAGAAGGTTGTTGTTTTTGGAATCGCTTAAAAGATCAAAAAAGAAGCAGTAGGTTGTTATTGGATCTGCTGGTATCGATTTGTAATTTATATCTTCATCTTCAACCTGTGTTTATGTTGTCGTTATAGCTACGTTTGGATCATGTCAGTGAATCATCATGATTATTGGTTCTTTGATTATCAATAGTTTGGGATCGTAATGTATCACAACAGTTTGCAGGGCGTATTCACTCGTGAGTAAATCATTGGAATAAAGCTTCTTAGCGTGCTGCTGCCAGTTTTAACGTAAGTATGGTGGAACTGGTACTGATGCTGCTGCTTCATGATTGTGTTTGTCCAAGATACTGCTATTGAACGTGGTAGTGATGATATTTATGTTGGATATGGCTGCGAGGTTATTAGCAGATGTGTGTTAATACTGCTCGTATACTTTACTACTGATGGCATTTACTTAATACTGCTGTTGGTAAGGATTTGTAGACAAAAAGGTACAACAGGTATTCGACAGGTGTGAAAGAGGTAGTAAAGAAGTCGTGTATATTGGGCTTTTCATGATTGCGTTTAGGGTTTATGTGATTTGTTTGCTTGATGAATAAACCCTAGTAACTATGTTATGGGCATGAGTTCAATATTGATTTATGCTGCTAGGGTTTCGAACAATACTAATTAATGCTGCCAGGTATATATGACTTAATGCTGCTAGTATTATTTCTACTGCTAGCAAGGTTACTACTGTTAGCATTAAACACAGTTAATACTTCTTGGGCTTAAAAGATAATACTTTTAGTATTGTTCGATAATGGGAAACACACACAGTTTGGTTCTCGGACATATTTGGATCTCGGATTGGTTTTGATAGAAAAAGGCTAGTTTTGGGATTATTTGAAGAATTAGTCACTTATGTAACAACCGACAATTTTTGGAATTTTAAATGACTATTTTACTCTTTGACTTTTTGAGTCCGACTTGACTTTTTGACTTTTGATCTTTTATTGTCACATAAAAACGATTACCGCGTAACCGGTAATTTTTCGTAACATATTTAAGTAATAAATCATATTTATTACTACATCTCTCATGTGCAAATTTATTTTAAGCTTATTTGACTTGAAAACGAGAAGATTTATGTTATTCTTAAGTTGACTTATCAAAAACAACCTGCTAAATCACGTTTTCAGAACTCGGAATCTAAAGCAATTTGATGTAAAACGACATTCCGGACAACTTTTTAGTTTTGCCCGAGACCCAAAAACAAGCACAAAATGACAAAAATACCCTCGCAAAGTTTTGAAAACCAGAACAATGCGCACTGACACAAAAATAATTAAATTATATTTAATTATCACTTTTTATTAAATAAAAATATTTAATAAATTTTGTTAACATCATTATTCAAAAGCCTTTAATTAAAAACGCGAATATTCAAGTTTACAGTTTCATTTTACAAACAAAACTTACCCAATGACTACCAAATAAATAATAAACATTTTAAAATTTTTATGAAAACTAGTCATGTAAATACTTATTTTTGTAGGAAAAATCATTTGGAACGCAATGGCGCAAGTTTCGTGTCTTGAATCATCCGTTAACTAGCTTAAGCGAGTCCCGAACCATTATTTAACAAAAGTTACGTTTTCAGTCCCTGTGGTAATACTTACACCATCACCCCCTAATCTATTATACACATGTCACATTTTTTTAAAACTTTATAATATATATATGTAATCATTAGGGTTTCTCTTCATGATAAGCAAACCCTAGCACACACCTTCCCCTCTCCACTTTTTGGCGCTGCCTCCGGCCGAACTCCGGCCAACAGCCGCCGACACCTAACCGACACCATCATGATCATCCTCATCTCCACGTCATCTCCTCCACACGACCACCACGCCACGCACCACATCACCTCACCACCATCTTCTCCTCGTCACCACCCTCTCCACATCATCACCACGCCACACCCACCACGCACCACCACCACAGCAACACCACCAAGGGTGCGTGTGGTTTTATTAACCAACAACAGGGTGTGTTTGGTTTGCAACGACCTACAAGGGTGCGTTAGTTCACTGTACAACCACCCCTAGGGGGTGCGTTTGGGTGGCAGCCACCACTAAGGGTGCGTTTGGATTTAGGTACAACCATGTAGGGTGCTTTGGGTTGCAGTCACAACCCACAAAGGGTGTGTTTGGTCTAAAAACAACCCAAAAGGGTTCGTTTGGTTTTCTTAGAAACGCATAGGGTGCGTTTGGGTTTGATAGAAACTCATAGGGTGCGTTTGGTTGTTCTTAAACTGCCATAGGGTGCGTTTGGGTTAACATAAGCAACATAGGGTGCGTTTGGGTTAACATAAGCAACGTAGGGTGCATTTGGTTTAGCAGTTTCGCACTAAGGGTGCGTTTGGTTGTGCAGAAACACACTAAGGGTGCGTTTGGTTATGCAGGAACGCACTAAGGGTGCGTTTGGTTGTGCAGAAACACATAAGGGTGCGTTTGGGTTAGCAGAAAATTGAATAGGGTGCGTTTGGGTTAGCAGAAACACCAAAGAGGCGTGTTTGGTTTGCTGGTTTACAGCAAGGGTTCGTTTGGTTTATATAAATTGACTAATAAATATATCGTAAGATTTTATAAATATAAAACCGGATCTAATGGTGGTTTAATGGTTAAATAAATGTGCTATTTATTATTTTGTCTAGTTAGATATAAATTGAAACGTGGATATTTTGCAACATGGGTTGTTTGAAAAGTGGAAAACATTAGATTTTATAATATGGGAAACGTTGTATAAACGAAAAGGTTATGTTGAAGTTTCTATAAATTTATATACTTAGCAATTTTCATAATGATTTCTGTTATTTTAGAAACCAGATAAAAGGACAAAGTTATATAGTTTTAAGATTGTTATATTGTTATTATACAATAACCCGACAAACAAACGAGACTATACTTTTACAAATAAGACAACTATTTTAGCTACAACCCATCAAGAAAACGGAATACTAAATTATAAAATATTATTTTATAATTCCCGACTAGAAAATAAAGTCATAACTTTTGTAAAAGCTTTGAAAACATCGTTTACATAATTCTCAACTATAAAATGTATGTTACTTTTATAACAAGGACTCTTTATTAACTTATATGCTGATTTCTGAACACGTGTCGAATTATGTTGTTTTAATTTGTTTCTGACATTTCTTATATAATACTTGCAAGGTATTATATACCTCGATTATTTATTTATTTGGTTTCCTTTGTTATATAATTCACGGTATGAATTATATACTTGTTTATTTTTCATATGTAATATATACGGAATATATTACATACTTTGTGTTTACTTTTAAATTTATTTTATTTAACCAACCACCAAACTATTACAACTTGGAATCTAAATCTTTTATCAACGTGTCACGTTGATGTGACTATCCATCGGAAAACCCAAATACATTATCCTAGGCTAGTGGGACTTAGCCGTTAAGATAAACTGCAACTTCTTGGTCGTGCTGTTTCTGTTTCTGTTTGTGTTGTGCTTAATATGTGCATTTCTGCTGATTGTTTCACATCATCAAGGTGAGTTTATATCCCCATGTTTAACTTGTTTTACATATATTTTTGGGGTGAGAACATGCTTGTTTGCAAATGCATTTACATGGTTGATTACAAATTGGTTTACACACTCATTTACATAGCTCGCTATGGGATACATTACTTGACTTCATTTTTGTTCTCAAATACAAACTTTACTTTTGAAATGATTACGGATTAGCTTAAGCGGATTGAACGGATAACTACAAGTAAATGTCTGGCTGTTCTTAGAAGGGACACCTGCAAGGGGTACATATTCATTACTGCCTGGGTGTTCTTGGAGGGGACACCTTACTGCCGGGTGTTCTTGGAGGGGACACCTGCGATGGGTACATATTATTTTTTATTATTTCCTGGGTGTTCTTGGAGGGGACACCTACGATGGGTACATAGTGCATCGGTTTCATGAACTTAGAGTAATCGTAATCACTTATCGGGCAATACATACTTGAAACATTTCGTGATAGTTTTAATTATCATGCATACTTTGAAC
>BQNB010014065.1:17001-75897 GCA_026074375.1 Tanacetum coccineum | reverse complement strand
TGAGAGTATGTTGGTACAAGCACATGATGAAGAGCAACAACAGTCACCCTCAAGGATCACATCTACACCATCACTATCTTAACAACCCACTCCATCATCACCTTTACCAGAACCAATTCAACCCACCTATGAGGCAGAGGAGACTGCTTCTATGCCCCATGATTCACCTTTCCATGATGTTCACTCACATAGAAGTGCTAAAGGTAGTGTGCAACAACATGATTTGATGGTTTTGGTTACCAAATTGAATGACCGGATTGATGGATTTGAGAAGGACTTGCAGCAGACAAAGAAGACTTATAGTACTGCTCTCACCAAGTTAGTACTGCTAGTCCTCCAAAGGTTAGTACTGCTGTACCTCATGTGTATACAAGAAGGAGTGTCACGGATAAAGGAAAGGCCATAATGGAAGAACCAGCTACTCTAAAGAAGGTTAAGAAGAGAACTCAGGTGCAGTTGAGTATGGATGAGGAGTTAGCTAGGAAGATAGAAGAAGAAGAAAGAATAAGATTTAATGCAGAACAGGAAGCAAGAGCTTTAAACTTAAGTACTTGTACAAGAAGAGACTCCCACTGAAATTATTAAAGAACATGGAAGTGGTGAGAAAGGTGAGATGGAGATTAGTACTGCTAGTCCTCCAAAAGTTACAAAGGTTAGTACTGCTAAAGCTTATGTGTATACAAGAAGGAAAGCCAAAGATAAAGGAAAGGCTATAATGGTAGAACATGCTACTCCAAAGAAGGTTAAGAAAAGAAATCAAGTGCAATTGAGTATGGATGAGGAGTTAGCTAGGAAGATGGAAGAAGAAGAAAGAGCCAGATTTAATGTAGAACAGGAAGCAAAAACTTTGCAAGAAGAAGAAGAAGAAAAAGCTAGATTTAATGCAGAACAGGAAGCAAGAGCTTTGCAAGAAGAAGAAGAAGAAAGACTTAATCTGGAAGCAGCTTGGGAATTACAAAAATAACTAGATGAAAGACAACAAGTCCCTACAGAAGCTACTCAATCTAAAGGAATTGACTAGAATGATCCAAGTGTACTAAGATATCATGATTTGAAGAATAAACATGTGTCAATAGCTCAAGCAAGAAGGAATATGATAACATACTTGAAGAATCAAGAAGGTTACAAGGAGGGCTACTTCAAGAGAATGAGCTACAATGACATCAGGCTAATTTTTGAAAGGGTATGGGATCATGTCAATACTTTTATTCCTATAGAGTTTGAAGTTGAAAAAGATTCTTCTAAACCAAGTGAAAGAGAACTTTAAAAATAGTGAAGAAAAGAAGGATAAAGAAAGAGATGTGATCCTGAGCCAGTGTTGATTGAAAAGAAAGTTGTTGGAATTAGAAGAAAAACACTTGCAAGAGGAAGAGCAAGTGACAAACAAGGTCAAGACAGCTTAAAGAGATAGAAGAAAAAGAAAGAAACAACTGATTATGAAGAAGAAAAAGATGAATTAAGAATGTGGTTGACAGTGGTTCCAGATGAGGACTAGATTTTGTAGATCCCGGAAAATCTTGCATACTTAAGTTCTGTAGTTGATTGGGAATCTCAAAACTTTATACAGTATGCTTGTTTACAAGATTTTAAGGGGTGATGGAATACTATAGTTATCATAAAACCTTTGGGAGTCTGTTGAAAAGTTTGATAGACATGTCTTAGAGGTTTTTACACAAGGTTGGGTAATGGAAAGATTTCAAGATAACACTCCAGAAGGATACAATTTGATGTTATGGGGTGATCTAAAGATACTAGTAGATCCTGAGCAAGATGATGATATCTGGAAGAATCAAAACCAGTAGAAAATAATCAGTTGGAAGCTATTATGAACTTGTGAGTGGCAACGCATGATGGTTGATGGTACTTTGATGACTATTTATATGTTTGTAGAGAAAAAGTATCCACTCACCAAAGAAACACTTCAGAAGATGCTTAAGTGGAAATTAAAAAAGGTGAGAGAAAGTTCTATGGCATTGAGTTGCTAAAGTTTATTCAAGATAAGAAATTGAAGAACAATAAAGTATGTTGAAAGAATCCTAACAAAAGAAGAATGAGATTTAATCCAGAAGAAACTTGAGATTTGAGAGTAAATCACAAGTTTAGGGGAGGATTGTTGGGATTCTGAAGCTTCTACAAGTTAATACTGCTGGCTCAAGATTAATACTGCTAGTGAAGACTTAATGCTGTTAATGAAGATTGAAGAAATAAGTCTAAGTCTTTAGTACGCAGCTTTGTATTAGTTTTGCAAGTAACAAATGTAGTAATGACAGTAATAGTTAGTATTGTTAGTTAGTATTAGTACTGCTAGTATATTGTATTAGTACTGCTTATGAGATATGCATGAGATAAATTAGGAATAGATATGCATTATCTATTTTACGCGTTTTGTAACTCACATTAGGGTTCTTAGTCTATAAAGGAACCCTGGGAATAGTTAGTAGATATAGTTCTACACAGATCAATAGAGATCGATTAGAATCATAGTTTTGTAATCTGTAACCTAGGCAGATTCAAGTTATAATATAAAGTTCTTTTGTGATTCTTAATACTGTTCTTCTTAGCATTATTGATTAGTTTCTGCATAATCAATAGTGTTCAAATCAGTGTTTCATTATTGTTGCTTTAGAATTATCTAAAGGAACAAACCCTTTACAAGCTAAAGGTTAATGATCTGATTCGCAGATAACGATCTACAAGTAACCATCAGCAGCACCTTGATGTCCATTCAAAACAACTACAATTGATTACACTTTTAGTTTTCACGAATTAGGGTTTGTATAAAAACCCTAGTTACACCATTTTTCACATAATACCAAAAACTAAAACACGTATAGAAACCTTGTGATACTTGATCGAGAGCCCCGTGGCTCTGATACCAATTGTGAAAACTAAAGAATCGTTTAAGCTCAGATTGTTTAGATCTTATATTTAGGATAAACATAACAATGATAACCAATTATTGCAGCAGAAATAATGAAGACAGTTGTTATTGACAAGGGTTTTTCATTATAAGTTTCCAATAAAGCCCCATTCTAGAAAGATCAAACTCATGTAACGTGTTACTACACTATCACAAGGAATTCATTAAGATCCTTGAGGCTAAAACCACATAATTCTCTAGGCGTTTCTTTCTATATCCATAGCACTAGACACACATACACACACCTTAAGTAGACTACATTTTTATGTACACAAAATAACACGCCTGTGAATCTCTTTATATAGAGAGATTTCAAGGCTCACAAAGGAAGATAAGAACAAATAATATATTTTAAACATTTAAGAATATCTTCTATTATCTTTAATCTCTTAAGAAGTTCTTCCAGATTCTACATATTTCCACCGAGCTTGTAGAATTTTTTAATGACGATTTTAGACTTTTGTTAATTCTTTTATTCATTTGGTCTCATCAAATAAATATCAAAAGCGGGTCCAGAGAAGAAGAGTAGAATAAGAAACAGAGTAAACCAGTGCACAAGGGAATAGACTCCAAGACAATTGGCAAGTCAACTAAAGGGTCCAAATCTCATCACAAGTCTGCTGACGAGTTTGCTCAAGCAGAGGAGCCAATGCAACACATCAGGAGTTCGAAACAGGAGTTACTAAAGATCAACCTAATGAAGAGACTTTTTAGCTTCCTGATTAGTTTCATAAACCAGCCAAACTCCCTACTCCTGATCGTGATTGGAACAAGACTTTACCTGCTGCTCATGGACCTGTTCAACCTTGGCTAAGCACTTTGGCTCAGAAAGAAGATACCCGTGAGTCATTTAATGAGCTGATGGACACTCCTCTTGACTTCTCAGCATTCATGATGAACCGGCTTAAAGTTGACACTCTGACTCTAGAATTATTAGCCGGTCCAACATTCGAGCTGATGAAAAGATCATGCAAGAGTCTGGTGGAACTTGAATATTTCCTTGAATAAATCTACAAGGAAACCACTGATCAATTAGACTGGATCAACCCTGAAGGTCAGCAATATCCACATGATCTGCGCAAGCCATTACTATTGATACCTAATTCTCGAGGTCGTTAAGTCATTCCTTTTGACCACTTCATCAACAATGACCTTGCGTATCTAAGTGGTGGTGTCTTAAGCAGAAAATATACAACTTCAGTGACAAAGACCAAGGCTGCAGATTACGGGCATATCAAATGGATTAAAGATTTGGTCCCTAACAGAATGTGGAGTCAAGTGCCGGTTAGCTACGACAAACATGCGCTTTGGGGAATCTCACATTGGGGGCAAAAACGACAACAATTCTATAGATTTGTTGTTAACAGGGAATCTGCTCATGACGTCTACTCCAAACGCAGAATCATTTCTGTCATAGAGCTTCAAATTGTCGAATGGCATAACTATAAGCATCTGGATTGGATCACTATTCGTAGAGATGATGACAAGTTGTATAAAATCAAAGAAGGAGATTTCAAAAGGCTTCGCATTCAAGAAATCAAAGACATGCTGCTTCTTCTTGTTTAAGGCAAGTTGACAAATCTCACTATTGAAGAACGCCTAGCTTTTAATGTCTCCTTGCGAATGTTTACAAGAAGCATTGTCATCCAAAGGCGTGTGGAAGACCTTCAATTAGGTGTCAAAAGTTACCAAAAGAAGCTCAACCTCACAAAGCCGGATACGTACAGATCAGATCTTAAACGAAGGGAAGCTTATATAGCATACTCCAACCCCAGAGGCTTCATTTACCAAAACAATGACAAAAAGAACAGATTGATGCGTATTGATGAACTATACAAGTTTAGTGACGGTACACTCAATGATGTTCGGACTGCTCTTGATGATCGTCTAAAGGGAATCCGGATGCAGTATCTGCCACAAACTATCTGGAGAGAGAGTGACAGAGATAAAGTAGGAGCTATGATCCAGGCTATTGATAAACAGCTAAAGACCAGAAGGATTATGCGAAGCTTGGAGAAAATTATTGGTGGGAGACCATACGAGGGAGACTTTCGGCTGCTGCAAAGGACCATATGATTTATCATATGTTGTCTCTATCATAACAAGTCAAACCTTGTAAATAATAAAATATTGTGAATTTGTATATATGTAGTATAGACTTATGGTGATCATAAGGAGTACTTGAGTACAAAATTTTCAAGAATTTCTTAGTGAATTCAAAAATTTTCAAATCATTATACTTAGCACTGTCTTATATACCCTCAAACATTGAAGGGGAGCATTAAAATGTTCCTATTAGATAGTGTGAACATGTTGTCTCCGAATGTTTATTCAATTGATATCCAAAATATCAAGGGATTAACATTTTGGATAAGGGGAGAAAATGTGATTAAACTGAATCTAATTTGTATTGAAATGTGATTGAATAAAATGGACTCAATGCACTCCACACTAACTTGTACTACGATTACGATGCACATGTTAAGGGGGAGCTTTTAATGATGGTGAAAAACTCTTAAAGTGTAAATCTTTTGATATTTATATCAAACACTTTAATTGAACTTTTCAATGATTTTGGTTTTGATTGTGATGGAATACCCAAAATTTAACACCCCCAAATCTGGGTAGCAGCGGAATGTTGAATATCCGAGGGCGTTACTTCATAGATCAATAGCAAGATATGAGAACGACCACTAACGTTGTGTTTTAAAAAAGATACATTTGGATTATCAAATACTTGTTCGTTACAAACGCTCAGGATTCAAATTGTTCGAACCATTAAGTTATATGATTTTAGTTTATAACTAAATGTTCCCAAAATGTAATACACCCAAATCTTTAATACTGACTTTACCAAAGAGTGACCCACAATGTATCTGAGCACTCGTGCCTTATTGGGCATGAGAAAAAACATGCTTATAATATAAAATAATGTTGGTGAATTCATAGGTTTATGTAAATCAATAGTTAGGACCGCAAGATTTCCCTAGTGTATGATTAAGCATACCAATTGCACAAATCATAAAAAGTAATTACGTTTTCCTAAGCTCATGACAAAAAAATGAACTAGCAGTACTAACTTGGAGTTAGTACTGCTTGTTCCAAACACCCCTTTAAAATCATTTTTCTTTTTATTTCAAGCTGATTTGGTTTAAATTGTTAAAAACAGATTACCCAATAACAAAATAAGATACTTATAAGCAGATTCCAATCAATAATAAGCCCTTAAATAAGCTGAATTATTCTAACAGTGTTAACTCATAACTAACAGTTTTATCAAATGAACTAACAGTACTAACTAAGAAAGTTGCACAAATCACTTTTAAACTAATCGCTAAACAAGATAAGAACTAAACATCATGATAAAGCATAAATAAGCAAATATAGGTAACAACTAAGCACTATAAGCAGTTATGCAGTAAATAAGAAAAACAAGAGAAAGAGAAACTTACAACACCCTTGCTCAAAACAGGGTTAAACCAAGAATCTACAAGCTCTAGCTTGTGTAAAATAAGCTAGTAGTGTCCATAAGCCCATCCAGAACTGGCTTATCATCCATAAGCTGTGGTATATTTGAGGGTGGACTTTTTTGTGACTTTACTTAAATTCTTACTATTTGAGTTAAGACAAATGACTTATATGATTTTATAAGACTTACAACATATTAAGTAAAGATTTTTGCAAAAGAAATACAGAGAATCAAGAGTTGACTTAAAAACTCCAAATTTGCATTAAGACGAAAATTAAAGTTACAAGGCTTGGAAAAATAAAATTGCATAAAAATAAGCTGAATTTTAACTAGCAACTAGATAAAAACTAAAAGAAGACTCTCTAACTTGGGTTACAATGGCCCTATTTATACTAAAACGAATTAAGGTCTTGGCTTCTTGGACTTTCTTCTCTTCTTTCTTCTGTGTTTCTTTGTAGAGACAAAAACCAAGTGTGCTTGTTGTGTGAGGTGATTCTAAAACAAATCCCAGCCTTCAATTTCTTTTGTGCTTCTTTGGAGTCAATCATAGCCATCGAAAATACTTGGGAATGGTGAGGGATTGCCAACATGGCACTTATACAGCTGGGGGGGTTGATAGAGGAGTGGTTGAAATGATTTATCTAGGGTGTTGAGTGGTTTTTGCAGGGTAGAAGTATGGGACGACATCCCTAGCTGTACCTGGGTTTTGTTGGGCGGGAAAGTGGTTATTTTGGGTAGGTTGGCAGCTTTGGCCCCTCAAGTTTTATAACTTCATTGCAAAACTTCGCCCGGTTTGCAATTTCGACCCTTGTCTTTTAACCCTTGAAATTCAACTTGAGGTTTGGCAATTTTAGTCCCTTAAGTTGTATTTTCTTCACTTGGTTGACTTTTGACTTTGATTTGATTTTGTCTTTTCCATTCCGTGCTCGGCTTTGTTTGTTTTTGGCTTTCTTTTTGAATATCCGTTCCTGCACAATACAAATGCAAAACATACAAATACAATGTGTTTTGGTACGTTTTTAGCTTTTAAGTCTGTTTTTAATGGAAAATGGTATGTGTAATTAAGCACATACCAGTCCTATAACTTGTCCTAGGTTATGATAATCCTCATAAGCTGGTTAAGCTCACAAATAAGCTACCGAAGCTTATTTGTGGCTTATGGACCTCGTGGGTTTACGAAATGGGCTAATAAGCCCAATCAAAATTTGGGTTAGTTTTTATAACGTACCAAGGGTCTATGTTAGTTGCTATAAGTTCATTGGACTCTTAATAATCTCGTAGAGCTTATTACCACTTTGTGGGCCTCACAGTTGGGCCTGTTTGGTCTTATTGGGCCCGTTTGTGGTCCGTTGAGCTTTTCTTAAATCTACGTTTCTTTCCTACGTTTTTATGTTCCATTTAAGCCTTTGATATGCTCATGTGAGCTTATTTACATGCCACGGTTCTCAACCCATGGTTGTTTAGGCCTGTTGGGTTCGGACATGGTCCATTAGGCCCAATAAGGTCCAATTGGTTTATTAAGATTTCTTGTGGGGTTTCGTTAGATCCTCTAGTACCAAAACAACGTGCCTAGCATTTATTAATCGAAATAAACAACATGCAAACTTTTAAGAGCCTAGTATACTCCTACCCTAGCCACGTCGTTATATTTTCTTTGAAAGTTTACGTGTAGACTTCATGAAATTTGTTTGTAAGTGTCGCATACCACCTTGGTTTCTCTACCCGATGTTAAATGGATACGTTTAGACATTTTCAAAATTTAAATGTAAAGATTAAGCCTTAGCTCGATATCAAACTAGGTTTTACACATTTTAGTATGTCTTAGCACCACACAAGAGGTTTACATACAAGTATACATGCGTGAAATATGCATGGTTGCACTATGCACAGACATGCTCATGTTGGTTTGTTAAATACAAACTAACGTGACCAATGACTAGAATCAAGGAATGTAAAGCATGACATGAGCACGTCTATTTACTACGTGACTTACAAAGGTCCTAGCGTCTTGAACGTGTCGTGTAACGCGTAGTAGGACAACCCGGTGTGCTATATCCAAATGTAGGTCAACCCTAAGCTTCAAAGCTTATTAATCAACCCAATCTTGGCTCATGTTCCTCCTTATGAACTTGTATGGATACCCTAGTATTGTTTGTGAGTTCGAGTGAGATAAATGAAGGTGTTTGTTTGCGGTTTGTGACCCAAGACAAGAGAGAATAAGTATGGTTTACTTGGTTGAGTGTGTGTAAGTTGTAAGAGTGTCAAATGGTAAATGTGTGTGAGTATTTATAGGCAAGAATACTAGTTACATCTCCTAGTTCCTTAAACAAACCAAACCGAGCCCTAGGCTAGTGGTTTTAGGGTTTCTAGTTAATCACACATGGTTTTGGTAAAACAACCCAAGTACCATTCTTAATTATAAGGTTTTAGTACAAGATTTACCAAGATTATGGAAATCTTAAGGATTTGTATATATACATGCATGTAGCCGTGGGAACCAAAGGCAAGCAAGGAGCAAAGGGTTATTAACCATTGTATAATGACTTAGTGGGAGACATTTAGGACTAACATTAATTAACTAGGAGATGTACAAGTACTTTAGGATCATTAGTAGGATTTTTAGGTATGTGTATGTGTGTAACCGGCCCCTAGTGGGTCACATACACAAAACACACACAAAATTGATTTAATTTTTGTGTTAAGGTTATAAAAGTAGGTGTTGGTTTGAGTTTAGGTATTTCCGGGGTGTGTCCAAATGTATTTTATTGCGAAACGTAACCCTTTTACGTGACCAATAAAAATAAAATACGCAAAGTACATAATTATCTTCTTAATAATTATTTCTTACTTGGTTGATGCAAACCTTAATTTATTTGATGACTGTTTATATTTATTGATTATTTCTAGTCTACGCGATTTAGCTTAAACGTAAATATTAAAAGTAAACGCGTGTTGGACCAAAATAAATAGTGACGAATAATAAATGTCATAGAATGACCTGAAATTGAGAAATGTTACAGTCTCCACCCGTTAAAAGAGCTTTGTCCTCAAAGCTTAAGACCTTGTAGTAGATGACGAAGCCCGGTTTATGAAGAGTTGTGGGTATTTCTGTTTGAATGAATCTTCACGTTCCCAGGTGAACTCAGGACCTCTCCTAGAGTTCCAGTGAACCTTAACCAATGGTATCCGGCTTCGCTTCAATCGTTTGATCTCCCGTTCCATGATTTCAACAGGCTCTTCCACAAACTGGAGCTTATCATCAACATGAATTCCTTCTAACGACATGACTAAAGGTTCGTCGGCGTAACATTTCTTCATATTTGACACATGGAAGGTATGGTGAACTCTTCTTAACTCTTGGGGAAGTTCCAGCTTGTAAGCAACTTTCCCAACCTTGGGCTACACCTTGAAATGAGCTGACATACTCGGTTCAGCGTGCCCGCTTACCGGAACCATACGACACCCTTCCAAGGCAGACCTGAGCATAACTCTGTCCCCAACCTCGAACTCCATCGGCTTTCATTTCTGATCGGCGTAGCTCTTTGTACGATCCGGCAGCTATGCATCCTTTGCTTGATCGGATGATCCTTATTCGTTTGATTCTAGATCAATTCCGACCCGATCAGTAGGGCCTCCCCAACCTCGGCCAGCACCGGTGATCGACATTTTTCGACCAAACAAGAACCTCATAAGGGGCGGCCATTAAGCTAGCGTGATAACTGTTGTTGTATGAAAAGTCGGCCAATGGCAAATGTTTAACCCAGCCTTTGCCAAAATCGATCACGCAAGCACGTAGCATGTCCTCGAGAGTTTGAATGGTTCTCTCGCTCTGGCCGTCAGTTTCTGGATGATACGCAGTGCTCATACTAATATCTGTACCCAAAGCTTTCTGAAATGATCTTCAAAATTTTGAAGTAAATCTTCCATCACGATCACAGATAATTGAGGCAGGTATCCCGTGTCTTGCCACTATCATGTTCAAGTACAACCTTGCCAATTTGTCTAATGGATCATTTTCCATTATTGGCAAGAAATGAGCAAATTAGGTAAGTCGATCCACGATCACCTAGATGGTGTCGAAACCGTGTGACGACTTAGGAAGTTTGGTGATAAAATCCATCGTGATATTATCCCACTTCCATTCGGGTATTGCTGGTTGTACTAATAGTCCTGATGGCCTTTGGTGTTCGGCCTTGACCCTCGCACACGTCAGGCATTTGCTAACATACGTGGCGATGTCTGCCTTCATATTGGGCCACCAATATAGCTTTTTCATGTCTTGATACATCTTTTCTGAACCGGGATGGATAGAGTATTTTGACTTGTGAGATTCGTGCATAATCACGGATCTTAAATCTCCATAGCAAGGCAACCAACTCCTGCCGTGTAAACATAAGGTTCCATCGGCACGTGGTTCCAATCTTTCCTTGGGTATATCCCTTCTGATTATACCGCCTACGTCTTCATTCACGAGATTCTCTGGTTTCTGGGCTTCGATCTGAGCTTCTAATATTCGTTTGGGAAGATCCAAGCCAATTGTCATAACTAAGGCTCGAACCCGCAATGGCTCAATCCGTTCCTTACGGCTCAACGCATCGGCCACTACGTTTGCCTTCCCCGGGTGATAACGAATGTCGCAATCGTAATCACTTAACAACTCTAGCCAACGACGTTGCCTCATGTTAAGCTCCTTCTGGTCGAGAATATGTTGTAGGCTTTTATGGTCGGTGAACACGGTGCATCTGGTTCCATATAGATAGTGTCTCCATATCTTTAGGGCAAACACTACCGACCCAAGTTCTAAATCATGAGTGGTGTAGTTCTTCTCGTGAACTTTTAGTTGTCGAGAAGCATAGGCAATCACCTTCTCTCTCTGCATCAATACAACACCTAAACCCTTGTGTGACGCGTCACAATAAACAACAAAGTCTTTGCTCCCTTCAGGTAAAGCTAGAATCGGTGCACTACACAACTTCTGTTTTATTAACTGAAAAGCGTTCTCTTCCTTTTCTCCCCAGTCGAACTTGATTCCTTTCTGAGTAAGTTTCGTCATTGACTTTGCAATCTTCGAAAATCCTTCGATGAACCTTCGATAGTAACCAGCAAGACCTAGAAATTGAATTTACTTAAAAATTCTTGAAAATTCATACCCAAACACTATATATGCCTAATTTTTAAGTCTACACTACACATTTATATATTCACAAGATTATTATGTATGAGGTTTGACCTGAATGATGAGAACATCATATGATAGTATCATATGGTTCTTTGTAGCAGCCTTAGGTCTTCCCCGTAGTCTCTCATAAGAAGTTGTCTTAGCTTCCTCCTAAATCAGCAATCCTTTCTTGAGTAGATTCATAGTAGATGTACAAGCCGCATCAAACAGTCTTGATGTATAAAGCCTAATATCGAAGCATCCAATTAACCCTTTTAAGAATTTGATACCGCAACACCAAAGTCAATTAAGTCCCGGATGTCCGTATTTCTCCTTACATAATTGTGATGATATAAATTGTAACACCAAAGACAACTAAGTCCCGAATATCACAATTATTCCCTCTAAGTGGTCGAAATAATAACACCTAAGTCAACTAAGTCTCGAATGTACTCATTTCTTTCTGCATAATACTGACTAACTTAACGAATCATCATGTAACACCCTCAAATCTGAGTACGCAGCGGAATGTTGAATATCCGAGGGCGTTACATTTATGGATCAAGAGCACAAGATTCTGAGAACGACTACTAAACAGTCGTATAGAAAAATAAGAAACATTGGATTATCAAAAACTTTTTGTACATAAGCCTATGGCGTCAAATTGTTCAACAATATAAATAAAGATTCCGGTTTATACAATTTTTCCCAAAAATAATAAGACCACCAAATCTTAAGTTTGACTCTTCCAATATTGACGTTCCAATGTATCATCGACCACGTGCCTTATGGACCTGAAAAACAATGCTTAAAACGTCAACATAAATGTTTTGGTGATCATAGTTTATGTAAATCAATAAGTAAGGACCCGCAAGATTCCAAGAGATGATTTAGCAACACATCAAACATCATAAAAGGTGACACTATTCCCTATAAGCTCTGACACTGAAGCTCGACAAGTATGAATGCAATAAATTGCCAATGAATGCCCATGAATGATGTTCTAACCCGAAACATCCCAAATCCGACATGGTATAACGATCGTGATCCCGATTTATAGCTAATCACCCGAACTGAGATTGTACAATCTAAATAGATCTATCATACCATTCGCGCACACAAATCCAGTAATTGACAGTTCATGATAAATGGGCTCAGTGGGTTTCTCGCTAACTTATGGTAAACACAGTAATCATTGTATACAAATGTACACTGCGTCTAATTTGTAAAACAACGCATGTTCTACAACCCCAAGGATTAAATCATTTAAATAATAATAAAACATGGGCAATGAACACACCTCAACAGGTAGTCCTCTGAAATGATTATTGTATATCCAAGTATGAATTGCACCGTCAAATACCTAAGTAAATACAGCCAGTCTTAGTCTACAATTTAGGCTAAAGAATCAACATATAAACTAATTAGTAAAATAGATGACGTCGTAAAAGACCTGAAAATATGAAATGTTACATACTCTCTTTTAAAATTAAGCTTAGTGATTAACCGTTTGAGAAAACATTTATTATCATAAATCAATCTTCTCACGCTTAGAATAAATCTTCTTACAACACTTCCCCCTAGTATCTTAAATGACGCATACTTAAAATTAACAAGAATACTCCACCCCTATGTAGTTGAAATAGAGCACCCGAAAGTAACAAGATAAACACTGATTTTCTCTCCGGTTATGACATTTGCCATCCCGAAATGACCCTAAAATGAGAATAGGGTATGAATTAAAATCACTGTACTCATAATCGTTCTTTTATATCTATTCCGTCCCCTTGTAGGTATTCGATACTGGAATCAGCAAAACCTAGTATCACATAAACTGGAGATCGTGTTCGAAGAATTGATAAGCTTAAATCTATTCCGTGAGAATCAACTAAGTCTTAAATTGCAAATAAGTCCTTAAAATTTAAAATAAATGACATCTAAAGCTCTTATAGTTAACATAAATTAACTCCTCTTAAAAATGTTATCCGTCATTATCCAAAACATTATTCGTCTATTCCGTGACTTAATTTGAAAGACCGTTTTAAAAGATTATTTGATGAAAATTTCTCCCCCTCAAATAATGACCCGTTTTCTATTTAAAGAGTTGTTGTCATTGTTTGAGTGGTGCTAATTGTCTTTGAAAAATCATTTTGTTATTACTGACACAACTGATTCATGTAAACAACCTTTTTACCAATAAAAATAAGATTTCTCTAATTTTGACAAAGAAATGCACTGACACGTACACTTATGGAATAAAGGAAGCACGGGTTGTGTTGCAAAGTAAACACAAGCCTTTGCATGGTCATAAAGTAGACCATGCCCGAGAATAAATTCCCTCATTGAGAGGTCAAGTTTTCTTTTTGAAATACTTGCCTTTAAGATGATGACCGGGTTGCTATCTAAAAATCATAGCAAGTTCATTATAGACAAGTTATGAAAACATTTGGAACATCTAGCTCGAACTTCATTTACAGGACAAGTATCATTATTGAAATATTATTTCTAAGACCGTAAATGTTGATTGATTATAGAAGACACCCATATTACCGATCTTTTATATTTTTCTCATTTTTAATTTTTTCTTTGTTTAATATATTTTATATTTTGTATTTTGATTTTATAAAAGTTTTCTGAAAAATGAAAAATCTTTTTGGTTTATATTGGTTTTTAATATATATACATATGATATAAGGATATCAGAATAGGTACCACCACTATTCTTCAGCTTCATCTGCCAACTGTTTCAGTGTCTCATGCGTAAAACTTCGCATTTCCAATTCTTTCTCTTCATAGGGGTTTAGTGAAGATGTCTGCTAGCTTATATTCCGTATTGACAAAGTAAAGCTCTACTACTCCATTCTCCACTTGCTATTTGATAAGGTGGAATCTGATGTCAATACGCTTCGATCGAGAATGTTGAACATTGTTGCAACATAAGGCAATAGCGCTTTTGTTATCACAGTACATTAGAATTTTATTAAATCCAAGACCATAGTCGGTAAGCTGTGATCTCATCCAAAGGACTTGAAGCACAAAGCCAGACAAGGCTATATAATCAGCTTCCCGTAAATGGATATCGCAGCGCGTTTCATTTCTGTCTATAAGAGAAATTTAATTACATTTCTGATGCCAGCCCTTATAGAGCAGAGAGCGAGCACCAAATCATACACAAATACAGTGCGATACGTAGCGCCCTACCAGTCGCACAATAACCAACCTTCCATAAGCTTTATTTACTGAGTTTATCCAGAGCCAGATAGTACTCTCCTCTCAACTCTTCTCCATGAAAATACAGGACTTTGTTTGGCACACAGAGAGTGGATGCTCACCGACGCACATATTTCTTGGCACAGAACATAGCGTTCCTTTCCAGGCGCATAATGTTCTCAAAGTGATAAATTTCGTAATTGCGAGGTTATCTGTTACTTTGAGTGGACATAGGAGCAAATAGAGTGAAGAATACCTGGGTAAAAAGGAACATACACATACTATTCCTCAGCGAGCGAGTGAATCTTCTTCCAAAGACTTACGCCTATCTACCATTAGATCCACACGAGGAGGTTTTGTACGCGTTCTGTCGAGCGACACATTATTTTATGTTTCTCACACTCTAATCTGACTCTCTACTAACAAGACCTATGTGACCTCTGTTGTACAACGCGATCCTGCCTTGATATGCTTAGTGTAGTCGTGTCTCTCTTCCGCACTGATCATACAAGCACTGCCTATTGGTGCGAGTGACATGATGTTCTCACACAAATTATGAGTCTATACTGTTACACACACAAATAACGAGTGTATATCTCTTACAGATGTTACAGTTGTTATGCGTGGAGAATTTTCCTACACTTTTTTCATCATATGAGATTTGGTTATACAGTAGAGAGAGGCAAGAAGTTGAAAGATATGGCTGTCTAACGATGATCAGATCACATGGTTTGTGGGATTTAGAAGGCTATGGTATTGTATTGTCTTATTTCATACAACATAGAACTTGATAGCTGGTATAAAGTACTAAGTATTGTGTGAAGTTTTTAATTACAATGCTTATGACAGAATGTGAAATCTTTACACCTAGATTGGCACCTGATCTATGCTCTATAGGTACTGCAAGTTATGGCAACAATTCAATCAGCACAAACCCTTGATATTGACCAAGGAGCGTAGATTAGTAATGAAGTAATTAGCACCAATTACAGCTATTGCTTTTTATGGCTACGGTCTATTTGGTGAGATCTATACTATATATACATTAAATACTACTCTAAACACAACACACTGTTCGTGAGTTGTTCTCATCTTTAGTCTTATTAAATTATTTTGCTTCTGGTAGTTTAATCTATGTCTGATATATATTCACGGTAACAGTGATTTTCTCAATGGGTTTGTCTCAACATTTTTTAAACTGAGGAACAAATAAGGCATGAACCAGTGAGATTCCTTAGAGACAACTTTATCTAAAGACGAATAGAAAACCTAAGTGTGAAACACAGAAATTAAGATAATCAGGCACACAAATCGATTTTATAGTGGTCACCTCTAGGAATGAGTCACTAAAACTCACACACATGTACATTCGCGTAATGGAGTTCACACTCTGAAAACACATCAACACTGATATCATCTCTCACTGTGGAGTGCGTACGAGACCCATATAGCATGAGACGACACGATCACATAACAACCTCCTTCACTGCAAACACACACAATAGCTTGTGTTATTGTGAAACAGACACAAGGAAATAGAATAGGACTCTCATTGAGCTGCTAGAACAATGTTAGCCAGATTCTAAGTGAGTACTCTCACACACACCTTTAACATGAGGGCGCGTGCGTCAACGTGACCAGCTTCTATACTAGACTTGCCATATAGTCATTTCATGTCACCACATCAACCGGATCTAACGTATATCACTTGTCGCAACGCTGCGAATACACAACATCACTTGATACTCCTTGATATGGAACTCTCTTATAGGGGTATCATCCAGAGCACATTAGGAGACATTATGAAAGCCATCTTGGCGCATGAGAGTCGACGTGTTATCACTCCTTGTATTCTCACTCTCTATAGAGTAAAGGTTACGATTTTGAGAGAGTAGAAAAACTTTTGACGTAGAGAAACGTACCACGCGCGAGAGCTTGTTTCAAACCCATAGAGAGCCCTTCTTAAAGCATATAAACATGTTCGGAATTGTCTTGATTCCACAAAAAACCCATCATGTTGGGTGACATAAACTTACTTTCTTCGCGGCAGAAAGCAGTTCAAGAAGAGGTCCGTCTAAACATCGCATCTGGTATACGAACCATATCATGGGTGTAGCAGCATGATATAGAAAAATTCGACGATGCGACGGATAACCTCCAAATAAACAAAAAATATCCCTCAGATCAAAAATACACTAAATAAATACGAATAACGCATGAAAAATAGCAAGTATTGGCTTGATTTGTTGTGTAATATACATTTCCGCTTACCGAAAAGTGAATGAAACGGACTAACAATGCAAAGAAATCCAGTTAAAATGCACTAACGGTCGTTACAAGAAGGATCTAGAAGAAAAATTAAAGAGGAGTTAATGATTAAAGCCAAAGTGCGGCGGCATAATATATTTTGTGCGACGTACTTCTAAACGAAATGTGGCGCGTGCCTTTCCAATGGTGTGATCGAGGAATATTAACGACTTCGTTTGAACCTCGATAAACGTGAAAACGTCGTCGAAAGTCACCCAAAAATTACCGTTTTTGCTTCGTTTTCAATCCTTTGTACCTGTAAGACATAAAAACACAATACAAACATATTTGCAACATAATTACTCATATTTTAGTGTTTTAGTCCATTTATTAGCATTTTTCGGGGTACAAATGATGTGTGTTTTTGCGCACATCAGCATCCCTTTTTCACGCAATCATCCATTTCTCATTTGGAAATCATTTCCAAGTTGGTTTTGAAGTTCTCAGGAAGTTCTTGAAGGTTAACAACCACCTTCATCACTTTCCGGGTAAAGAAGGAAGCAAACCTCTAGAAGTTAGAATTGCTAGTTTTACTATAGTCAATTATTACATTGTTCTTGAAAGGCATTGTAAGAATGGGAATCTCTACTCTTGGAATTTGGTAATAAACATGTTTCAATACCTTGATAATATGAATGTTGGATTTACTATGGTTATTCTATGTGATGTTATTATGATTGTTGAGTAGATTAACATGTTTGGTTAAGTGCTATATGAATATTATGGATCAAACTTGACTTTTTGAATAAACTTTTGATATGAATAATATAAGCTTGATGCGTTTGAACTTGGACTCTTTAATCTTTGTTTGATCACCACTTATTTTGATATAGGTCGAAAGACTCTGGTTAAGTGATTGATTTCTAAGTTGTTTGTCTATGAAAACTAAGTGATTGATTTCCACGTTGTTTGATCATAGACTGACAACTAGACCTTAGCCTTGTGAGGATTGGCTAAGTAAATGAACATTAACCCAAGTACAAAAGGGTTTAAAGCTAAACCTCATATCTAACGAACTTGGTTTAGCAAGCTTATACTATTCATTATCAAACACGTATCACACTTAAAGCATTTTTCATAATAAAAGATAAAGGCCGAAAGGGTTTTTTATTATGAACAATAGATAATCTTTCTAAGTAATTAAACATTCTTAAATCGATTATAATTTCATTCGTGAATTATTCATCTACTTAAGTTTATCCATAATCTTTCTTGTTCCTTAACCAAACATGTCCTTTATATCCTGAATCAAATTATTATCTTTAGGTCCGTGACAGTCTATAAGATAATTCCCTTTTCGTAATATTATCGACTTTTTCTAAGAATACCCAATCCCGTGGAACGGCCTGGTCTTACCTAAAAATATTATACTACATATGTGGGTTATACTTTTACCCGTGTGTTTCCTTATAATAAAATCGGTATTTTCAGTCATTATAAATTTAAAGCTGTTGAAACACATCAAAGTTTTTGGCATCGCTGCCGGGGACTGATTTTATTCCTGAATTAGTCATTATAATTTTACAAACCAAAAAAAAAATTCAAACTCGTCGTACACTTTTTTTGCTAACTGGCCAATTTTTCTTCATAAAGTGCACCGTACAAAGTATTTGTTCGCCAGTTTTCCTGCAAACTCAAAAAGTACGCCGTACTTATACCAAGTACGCCGCACTTTCTGTCCCTTTTACAAAACAAAATCAGTTTTAAGAGAGAAACACTAAAAACACCAAACCCCCAAAACCCAAAAATTATAATTTAACCATTGTGGAAATGAGGAATTTATTCCTTATGTTCATAATCTTTGAATTCTTGTATTATAGTATATTATGTGTTAAAATGAAAAAAATAAAGAAAAATATTTTATGCATTACTTGTTTAGATTCTAAAATATCTATGTTTTTTTGCTAGTTGCTAGTTGTAGCTTATTGAATTTTGATTACATGAAAAATAAAAATAAAAATAAAACTTTTTAAAAAATTTAAGATAAAATTTAAAAACCCTATTGATGATAAATATTAAAAACCCTGTATTTGCCTGATCAATAAATGTTTAGAAAATATATAAAAAAATAATAAATTTAAAATAAAAAATTAAAATTATAAAGCTTAAAACTAAGAAAGTACGCCGCACTTCTTTCGAAGTGCGCCGCACTTTCCTACTTGAAACCAAACAGAATGATTATTTCTCCGTTTTTAAACGAAAATTGTTTGCATTAAAAAATTCTATCTGTTTATTAATAATATGTAAGTGTAAAAAGGTATTGTTATTTGTTTTAACTAACCCACTAATAGTTGTTTTAATAATGTTTTATTCTATAAGAATTATGGACCCCAATTCAAGTCTCAAAAAGATTTGCTTAGGAGACGATGTGATCGTAATCTCGAGTGACAAAGTTGAAGGGTCAGGAGATTGGAATTCTCCGGAATACCAAGACACAGCTGTTAGTAAAGGAAAAAAGGTCATGAATGCACTCAGTTTCTACAGGATGGAAACAGATGAGATTAGTGAGCGGTACATTGCACCATGTTTCGTGAATGGTTTGGAAGCATTTGATGGAGAAGTTAACTTAACATTTGATGAGAACCTAATATCGAATGAATTCGCGGTTAAGTTATGTTTGGACTATGAGGTAAAAAAGGGAAAAAAGTTGGTTAAGAAAGAGCTTATTGTTGCTTTGAAGGGAGAGCTCTACTTTGTGAAGTTCATCATAAACCCTGAGGAAGATGATTTTGAGCCTGGAGTCATTTTGGGAAGATCATTCCTGAGACTAGCTCAAGGAGTTGTTGATTTCGGTAACGGGGTAATCGCCATTTATCCTGAACCAAATCCATTTGAGGATGATTAAAAAAAACAAGAAAAAGCTCAGACGATTGGGATCAATTACTAGATTTAAATTTTGATGATGTACCAAAGTTTGAAGAAGAACTTCCTTTATTTGTATGCAAGATGGGGAAGAGAAACCGTAACAAAAAAAGAGCAATGGAGAACCTTAATCTATTCTATCAAGATATTGGACCGTCCTCGTCAACTGGAAGACATTTAACTCAAGAAGAGGCGGCAAAAGAGGAATTGGCAATCAGGATTAGCCAAAGATATGCTTTGTTAGAAGAAGAGAAGCCTGTAATCGAGACCATGGCTTATAATGACAAATATAAGAAGATACTCGATGAAATCTAGAAAGATAAGGTGGAACTAGATGGAAAGACTGTGAAAGAAGATGAAGAAGCAGTAAAAAGAATTAAAGGTGAAGCATTGAAGGAGAAAGACGATCCTGGTGCATTCATATTTCCCATCAGATTGGAGGGGAAAGTCAACGAAAATGCATTAGCAGATACTGGGTCAGACATTAACACCATGCCTTATCGAATCTTTGAAACATTAGGAAGAGAAGATATGAAGAAGGTTAATAGGGGAATCGCGATGATAAATCATACTTAGGCGGAAGCTACGAGAAAACTTTCTAATTTTCTTTGTCAAGTAGAAGTAACTACCATAATCGCAAAATTCCTTATCCTAGATATACCAATCGATCGTGATGCACTAATAGTGGTTGGTCGGGGATTCCTTCATACGATGGGTAGCATACTTAATGCCTCAGAAAGAATTTTCTCAACCTTTGATGGAGTCTGTCATCAAACCTTTTGAGATGCAAGATTCGATGTTTTAAGAACAGCTGAAAGTGATAGTGATGATGAGGAGGAATATGTGATCAAAAGAAATAATTTTGGAGCACCAATATATGGCCCGAGACCTGCTCCTTATCTAAATTGTAATAATCCAGAAATCGATCATCAGCTATACAAACAGTAACAAACCCGTTCCAAAAAATTAGTGTTTAGAAGAAAGCAATTAGTTTCCTTGGCTCATTACCCGTGCCATTAAAACAAGTCAACTGGAAGCCTGATTATAAGGGCTCATATACTAAAGAAGAAGAAGCGACATGACAGTATTTTATTTCAAAATTAAAATTTTTTTTCGATAATTAAATTTCTTTAAAATATGGTTTTTTGCGTTAAAAAAATGTTTGAATTTTTTTTCAAAATTAAATTTTTTTTTTGAAATTATTTTTTTTTGTTATTAGAATATGTGTTTATAAAATAATTTTGGTTATAAAAAAATAAATATTTAGTTGTTTTTTGTAATAAATTTAAATTTTTTTTTGTTATGTATATTTTTTTATTTTTTTCAAATTAAATTTTTTTTCGGATATTTAAATTATTTAAAAAAAAAGGTTTTTGGTTAAAAAATAAATTGTGTATTTTTTTCTTAATTATTTGTTTGCGCTAAGGAATTTTTGTTTTTAAATTTAAAATTAAAAAAAATTTGGTTAATTTTTTTTAAATTTCTGTTCAATATTAAGTTTTTATTTTTTTCAAAATTAATTTTTTTTTCGAAATTAAATTACGTATAAAAATATGTATATAAGAACGTGTGTAAAAATATGTGTATAAAATCGTGTATAAAAATGTGTAAAAATATGTATAAAACCGTGTATAAAACCGTGTATAAAAATGTGAATAAAAACGTTTGTATAAAAACTTGCATATAAAAATGTGTGTATAAAAATGTGTGTATAAAAACATGTATATAAAAACGTGTATAAATTTAAAAAATAATTAGAAAACAAAAATAAACAACCGTTAGTATAAAGGACTAACGGTGCAAACGTTCGTTGGCTAAAAAGCCTAACGTTGCAAACGGTCGTTAAGTGGACCAAAAATGTAGCTCATCCGGTAAAACAAGTTTGACGGTGCAAATTAACACGAAACTTGAAAGTTCGTTACATTAAGTGTAACAAAAAAAGTTCACGTACCAACATGGAACAAAACTGAAAGTACGTTGCTATTGTACGGCTAAAACCCTTGTTTTTAAGTGTCTACGTTCAGGTCTTGTTTTGTTGTAACTGTATAGCGGTAATGTTTAAGTGTTTTGCAAAATGGGTAGAATTGAGTGTTTGGCATAACACCCCTGTTTTGGTATTATCAATATACACATTCACTGAATAAAACGCCGCCGTTTTGAGTGTGTGCTACAGTAACGGGCTGCCCCATTTTGGGCCAGCCCAATTTTGTTTTGTTTTTTTTTTTTTGAACGGCAACTTTATTAAAAAAAACTAGCAAGGAGCTAGAAAGACATTACAAAGAAATAAGATAGGGGTTTTTTAACCAATACTCCCAAGAAAAAACCCTATTACATCTACTAGAACACCATAAAAAGGACCAAGAAACAATGTCATCAAAAATCGTCGAACGATTAGGAGGCGAAGCGTCAAAGACCAACTGATTTCGAAGCCTCCAAATCCGCCACCAAGCAACATAAAAAACACCTTCTAAAATAGACTTGAGACGGGAAGAAAGTCGAAAGGATAAGAACCAAGCATCCCAATCCGAGAAAGAACAAATCTCCTGCCAATCCAAATCCCACCAACGACAAATTTTACGAAGAACAACCCGAGCCACGTCACATCGAAAGAAAACATGCTGAACATCCTCCATAGCAGCATTACAAAGAGGACACAGATGGGAATCCAACAAAACACCTCTACGGCTAAGATTGACTCTAGTAGGTAACCTATCACGACGAGCACGCCAAGAAAAAACATTAACTTTAATGGGAATGAATTTTACCCATCTCGTTGCAACATCCGACGAAGGGAGAAACAAGTCATCAATAAAGTTTCTGATGACTTTAACCTTGAACTCTCCATCTCCCGACAAATCACAAGTCCACCTATCTTTGGAAGACGAGAGGACAACCGAGTTCAGAATTGAAGAAAGGTCATCCCACTGCTGTCGCTCAGCTCCATCACGCACGTCCCGACGAAAAGAAGCTGAGACCGAAGAAGCTCCCATTTTATTAGCCACCACAATCTCCTTATCCAATTCGAGAGCAAACAAACGGGGAAACTAAACACAAAGAGGGGCATCAGCTAACCATATATCATACCAAAAACTAGTACAAGACCCGTCCCCAATCCGCTTCTTACAATGCGAAGAAAAATCAAAACCAGAATCTTTCAAAGATTTTACTTCACGTAAAATAGAGCACCAAATCGAGGGTTGATCGGTCACATGAAGATCAAACTTTGAGCCATAAATCGCTTGAATAACTTTACACCATAAAGAGCCATCGCCAGAAATGAAGCGCCACACCCACTTCAACAAAAGAGCACGATTCAACGCGAAGAAACTCGAGACACCAAGACCACCGTTCAGTTTGGACGCTAAGACATTGTCCCAAGCTACCCACGAAATCTTTCTATCCGAAGAATCAACACCGTTGAAGAACTTACTACGGATAGATTCCATAGTCTTCAACACGCCTTTTGGAACCTTAAAGATTGACATATAATAAATTGGAGAGGCCCCAAGAACGGATTTAAGAAGGGTCAATCTGCCGCCTATGGAAAGGGTTTTAACCTTCCATTTAGATAACCGGGCTTGGAGTTTGTTCACCAAGCCAACCCAAGCCGACTTCCGAGACATACACTCCCCAACCGTCACACCAAGATAACGAAAAGGAGTGTTCAAAACAGCACACCCGATCCTATTCGCCGCCTGCACAACAACATTCTGAGAAACCCCGACACCCAAGACTTGGCTCTTAGCAATGTTGATCTTAAGACCCGACGCAAGATGGAAGCAATTAAGAACTTTAACAATATTATGTAAGTTCTGTTCGGACCACTCTCCAATGAACATGGCATCGTCAGCATAAAAAAGATGAGAAATATTAACCGAGCCATGCAATTGAAAACCTTTAAACAGCCCATCATCAACAACACGGGAGAAAGAGATATGTAACGACTCCATAATAAGAATGAAAAGATAAGGGGCCAACGGATCACCTTGTTTCAACCCACAACAAAAAGGGAACTCGGACGTTGGGCTACCATTAACCAATATGGAAGCCATGGAGGAAGTAAAAGTACCACGGATCCACCTACACCAATTCGGCCCAAACCCAAACGCATGAAGAATATCCAAGAGATAATCCCACCGAACCGAATCATACGCCTTAGCAAAATCAACCTTAAAAAACATAGCTTGCTTCTTTTTTCTCTTACACCAGTTTAACATCTCCTTATTTAAGATAAAAGGACCGTCCAATATTTGTCTATTAGCAACAAAGGCCGATTGAGTCTCGGAAACTAAATCGGATATAACAGTAGCCAAACGATTAGCTAAGACTTTCGTGATCACCTTATAAACGCATCCAATCAAACTGATAGGCCGAAAATCATTAACGAACTTAGCATCATTAACTTTAGGAATTAAGGCGATGAAAGACGAGTTACACCCCCTTGGAAACGTACCAGACTTAAAAAAATAGTCGACCGCATCGCAAAAATCCGCTCCGACAAGACTCCAATACTTTCTAAAAAATTCAAACGTATAACCATCGGGGCCAGGAGACTTATTCTCGCCACAGTTCCAAACAGCCCTACGAATTTCGTCCCTCGATACTGCCCTATCCAGCTCATCCACCTGATCCGAAGACAACCGATTATGAAAAGGAGCATTAAGTTTGAGACGATCATGACACGGTTGCTGAAATCGAACTTCAAAGTGATTCTTAAATGCCTCCTTCACAATACTCGGATCAGTACACCAAGTGCCCTCAACGAAAACACCACGAATCGACAACTGAGACCTTTTCTTATTAATAATACCATGAAAGAATTTAGAATTCTCATCTCCTTCGATAGCCCATTTGATTTTAGATTTTTGAACCAGATCCTTAACCTCCAAAAGTTTAATATCTTGCAGCCGTCGGTTTAGATCCATCCGATTGAGAAGGATGTCATCAGAAACGTTTCCCCTTTCCAAGTCTTTATCAATAGAGATCAAATCATTCTGTAGAGAATTCTTTGCGTTATGAAGATGAAACTTTTTATCTTTAACCCATAAACGAATAATAGACTTAAGGTCTTGCAATTTCTTCTTGAACCTAACCATAGCATTGGAATCAGAATGCGAAAAAGACAACCACGCATGCTCCACCATCGAATCAAAACCCTCCATCCTTAACCAAGATTGATAGAACCGAAACGGAGTCGGACCAAAATCAGACGAAACTTCCCTCAAAAGAATAGGACGATGATCGGACAAGTGACGGTCAAGACACAAAGCTGAAATAGACGGATAAAGCGAGATAATACCTTCCGTAACAAGAAAGCGATCTAATTTACTCATTTTGGAGGCTGAGGGATGCGACCAAGTAAACGAGTACCCTTCCAACTTGACATCCACAAGACCAGAAGACACAATAAACCGATCAAAACACCGTGCACTAGAAACATTGAAAGACGAACCAAGTCTTTCATCCATAGTCCGAACGTCATTAAAGTCACCCATTATAATAGCTTCGCCGTTCCATCTCCGTACAAGATTAGATAAAAAATCCCAAAGAGCCCTTTTGCTCCCAGGCTGTTGAGGAGCGTAAACCGCCACCAAAAGAATCTTGACATTACGAGGTAACCATGTGCCGTAAATAGCTATAAAATTATCAGAAATAGTAGCGCCATCTTTCTTGAAGATAGAAGCCTCCCAAATACAAAGAATACCACCAGAATTCCCTAATGAGTCACTGGCAACAAAATCAAAGTTTGAATTTCCCCATAGGGACTTTACGTCCATATGAGAAATACAATCCATCTTTGTCTCTTGCAACGCTAAAAAATTGATCCTATGCTTACAATTTAACTCCTTAACCCACTCCTTTTTCGTCTTGTGCCCAAGACCTTGAATATTGAGAGAAAGAATATTCATTTAAAAACATCTTCATCTCCTTGTGAGCCAATAATGCGTTCCATATCTTTCAAACACCCATCCAAATTATAACCCATAGAATGTCCAACCCGAACCATGTCATCCAAAATGTCAAGAATAGAGCCACCGTTATGAACTTTATGTGAAAAGGAAGAAACTGATTCTCCATTAGAGGAATCATGGACCTCCTGTGAATGGTCCATAACCTTAGCATCCACCCTAGGCATATTCACCATGTCTTCTCCATTAGTAGGACCATCTTCACAAATCTCACCAACATTAGCGTGCGTCACAGAAGTTTTAGGGGTAAAACCAGGAGGATGCGATAAAGAGGTACTCGCATCACGAACGCCTTTAGCGGGAAGTTTATTCAATAAATCATAAAAACCAAACGGATCCTCTGATTGATGTTTGTCCGTCTCCTTACCATGACCATCAACATTACATTCATCCACATTATCACTGAAAATTGTCTCGGAAACACCATCCACATTACATTCATCATCTGACTCGACATCACTATTCTGCGCCCCATCATTAAGAATTTTAGCGCCATGCTTTGATTCGTCATCCGAGGTATAAACAGACTCCTTAGGTTCAAGAAAACTCGGATTCCAAGTAAAAAGTTCCTTCGCCCGAGCCACAAACACCTTGCCTTTAAAAATCACCTTGAATTTCTCCAATATAGATTCTGGTTGTTTTGTTAAGATGCACAACCGCTTACGAGCAAAAGAGGAGCCAAAATTATCCTCGATATCCAAAGCCTCGCCCCATTTGTTACCAATCTTGGCAAACGTTTCTCGAGACCAAACATGAAGTGGGATACCTTCAATGTCCACCCAAACAACACGTTCATCACTAACAAAATCATTATAGGCATTAAGAAGCGTACAGAACCAAGAGTTAACGCCTACATGATCCAAAAACTTTTGCTTAGAACCCTCGTTATCCAATTCTATCAACACCCATAACCCACCTAAATATGACAGCTTCACATGCTCAAAACCTTCCTTAGCTAATAGAATCCGTAGGTTAGGAATGGAGTTAATATCTTTCACACGCCCCATGACATGACATGAGAGGTCACGTTCAACAACACAAGAATCATCCAAAACCAACGCCGGTGAGGAAGATACAGGAGCAACAGAGGCAATCAATGGTGGAAAGTCTCTAGCAGCAGAAACAAATGACCCAAATGTACCATGCGCATTGGATTGAGAAGGCCCCGATGGTTTTACAGGTTTGTTTGCACGTTCAAAACGGGCAACATTGGCATGGAGATGGAAACGACCAATCCAAATCGTACAAAGATTTCCAACCAAACGATCTAAATCGTTAACACGAATAAACCTGACAAAAGCAAAACGTTTACCTGCTTTGGATCTACGATTAGGAATAAAAACGTCTATCACCTTCCCATACCCCTCGCAAACCTTCCACAATTCCTTCGACCCAAGATTATCAGGAAAATTGGTTACAAAAATAGATTTAGAAATACGAACAGCTTGGTCTTCATTAGAACGTTGGACAGGCATGGTGACCAAACCTTAAAAAGAAACAGCAGACGACAAAACCCTAAAAAAAAGGATTGAAGGGAGATCAAGATAAAAAAGGATTGAAAAGAAAAACAGATCAGGGTTTCAATGACAGCGAGATTAAACGGAAACGGAAACGGAGTCTAATTGATTTAAAGAGGAGAATAACAAATCTAAATTACAAAAACCCAAGATGAGAAACCCGCCTAACACGCTCGATATGAGATTAATCAATCAATGATTAATCCCAATTTCAGGGGTTATAACAGATTCAAACAAAAATATATGTAGACTTCTACTTCTATATATGAGATTTCAACCACTGAATGAACATATTCATATTGTTAATATCTAGCTACAAGCCTACAAGTTAGCCGAAGAATTAACTTGTGGGTAATTCAGTCATGAATCACCCACAAATTATGATTGATGATTTTAAAATATTAACCCATAACTTTGCACACGATTATTTTCGTATGTGATTTTTACCCACGAATTCCACAAGACCATATTTATGGGTTATTTCATGGTATCTTACACAATCCCACAAAAAAGTTACCCATGCAATTGGCACCATCACCCACCCGAAAGGACATGGGTAAACTTACCCACCGCTTGAATATTTTGTGGGTACATGATTACCCTCGGAGGTTTTACCCATTTATACGGGTTTGTGGGAGATTTGTGGGTATTAGCCAATTACCCACTAAAATGGGTCTATTGTCCACGGATTTCGTCCGTGGGTAATCGACATGATTCTTGTAGTGTTCGAAGATTAAACAATAAGAAGCTGTGCTTCAAAGATCAATGATGAGTTTCCTTTTCGTGTTCTTGATCTTTTGAGGGTCTTGACTTAATTGTAAAACACAAAAAAAATGAAACTAAGATCTTGGTTTTTTATGTTTGAGTTCGAGTCATGATGTGGTTTGTTGGAATAAATTAGACGAGGAGGATGTTGATTATGATATGTGACGATGAGATTAGGATTAGTTTGTTGGATTTGATGGTTGTAATTGGTGTTGAAGTTATGGCTTGAGTCTGTACTTTATTTTCTTCTTCTTTGCTAAGTTTGACTCAGTACTGAGTTGACCCGGTCAAACTCGGTAAATACCGAGTTGACTCGGTCTGGGTTAAGATGCCTTAAAATCACGTAACCCTTTGTTAAACCACGGTGTTAAACCGCGTAAAGACCTGTTAAACCGTTAACAGTGTCAAGCTGGTAAATGCGCGAAAATTGTTCTTTAAGCGACATGTAACCAACCCAAGTAACCTTCCAAAAATTCGGCAAAGAAACATCATGCCAATCTTTTCGACACACAACATAATCAAATCTATCTCCACACTGCTTAACGTTTAACAAAAGATAAAATGGTGCCCCATGTAGTATAGCTAGAAATTTAAGAAGAGTCCTCCATAATACCTCTTTGGTCGCCGTAGATGTTTTTGATAACGCGCACCCAAAGGTTAGAAGAGCTGCATAAAAACCTCCACACCCATTTGAAGAGAAGCCTTATATTAAGCCCATCTATGCTTCCTATACCAAGGCCACCCCCAAAACTATTGTTCGCTAAACATTTCTTCCATCTCACCCAAGTCATATTTTCTCTTCTAAATCACACCTATAAAAAATTATGTTACTCAAATCCATCTTCCAACTTCTTTGAATATACAGGCATCATGTAGATCGACATGTAGTATGTAGGGAGACTTCCAAGCACCGACATGATAAGAGAAAGATGACCTCCAACTGATAACAAACGAGCTTTCCAAAGAGAAAGCTTAGAAGAGAAACTCTCGGGATAATTGCATTCCAAATAGAGCATCTAAGCCATGTTACCTCCAATAGAACCCAAAGGATTTCAAAGAAATTTAGCCATCCCCAAACTGATAACTTAAGCTAAGTTATAAACCTCCTCACGACAACCCACAACTCCTAAAATGTTACCATATGTTGACGTTTATATTTCATCCTAAAAAATAAATAAAAGTAACGAAGCATTGCAAAGTAAATTATGACATTCACACGTGACAATTCACCTAAAAGATCACGACATCAACAAAAATAATGCGTGATACGCCATGTTATCTTTGCCAAAAATAAGCGCTCTTAAAAATCCCATCGACTCAGCCTTTCATGTAAGAACAATGGCAATCCTTTATTTACTTTTATTTTGTCATTTGCCAATATAAATAAGAAATAAGAGAAAAAGGGATTCCCATTCCTTAAACCCCTAAAAATTTTGAATTCACAAGTAGGAGACCCGTTTACAAGGATAGAAGAACAAGCATTCCAAAGACAACCAAAGATTCATTTATGCCAAAACCAAGCTTTACCATAACTAAATCCAAAAAGTCCCATCTCAAAGAGTCGAAAGCTTTCTCAAAATAGACTTTGAAAACCATGAGATCTTTCTTACATTTCCGGTACCAAGCCATAACTTCATTCAAGACAAGAGATCCATCAAGAATATATCCACCCTTAATGAAGGCCGATTGTTTTAAACTAATACAGCTACCTATCATCGTGCTAAGCCTATTAGCTAGGAGTTTACCAACAGTTTTGTATTGACATCCTATAAGACTAATAGGATGGAAATCCGTAATAAACTTTGCATTAGAAACTTTCGGGATCAAGGCAATGAAAGAATTGCAACCCTTAGGAAAATAACTTGTAAGAAAAAACTCTTGCACAAATCGTATGACATCTGCTTCAAAAACGTCCCAAAAAGTAGTGAAGAATTTGAAAGTAAATCCATCTGGACCCGGAGCACGCTCACCGCCATAATCCCAAATAGCACGTTTGTTTTCATCACGGGAAAAATGATTTTCGAGATAGTCACTTTGCCCCGAAGAAAGGTGGTTAGGCATATCACCATCTAAAGAAGGAGGAATTCCATTAGTATGTTGAAACCGACTGCTGAAGTGCGTTAAGAATTGGGCTTTAACATTATGAGGGTCTTAAATCCAATCTCTGTTTTTAAAGAGGCCTCTAATTGCGAGTTGTCTGCGCGTTTTTTTTAACATGCCATGCAAAAAACTAGTGTTTTCATCACCTTCGATAGCCCATTTAACCTTAGCTTTTTGAGCTATATCTTTGTCTTTAAGACGTTCAATATCACCTATAATCTTTATGGAATCTCTACGATGAATAAAGTCTTCCTCTAAAGCGCTACCTTGGTTAATCTTAGCATCAATGGAAGAAAGCTGCAATTGATGTTCTTTTTAATATTATTGGATTTAATTATTTTAGAAGCGACCCATTCACGAATGACAAGTTTCAAGTTTTGTAGCTTCTTCTTAAACGAGATTAAACCATTAACTTCGTCAATTCCGTCGTTGTTCCAAGTATCGGCTACAATTCATAAAAGCCTTCCATCTCCAGCCAGGAATGAAAGAATCGAAAAGTGTAGGCCCATAGTCTACCTCGAACTCTTTAAGAAGGATAGGACGATGGTCGGGAATACCTTTCTCCAAAACAACTCCAGTAACGTTTGGGAAGACTTCGTGAAAGCTTTCAAAAATCAGAAACCTATCCAGCTTGCTCATCTTAGACCCTCACTTGTCGGTCCAAGTGAAGTTGAAACCACCCAAAGGAATATCAATAAGAGAAGAATTGGAAATAAACTCATTGAATATATCAGGTTGTCTATTATTAAAAGTAGAGCCATATCTTTCATCGGCCTCTCTAACTTCACTAAAATCACCCATAATCATCCGACCCCCGTCCTAGTTAGAAATCAAATTAGCTAAGGAAGACCAAAGAGCTATTGAAAGTTTACCATAAAACAAACCAAATAGAATATACTCAAAGAGAATTCAAATTCACCTGTTGTAAAGTAAATACAGGTTTTAATGATTATTTCTTGCAAACCTCAAGTATTCTTTAACTGAATTAAAGAAGTGTCAACAGTGCAAATATCAAATGCACACTTGCCTCTTGTTCAGAGACAAACATCCACTTAGAGGCAACTAAAACTAGGTGGTGTTTGTTTTTTAAAAAAGAGTCTCTTAACAACCTCTTAATCTGACTCATTCAGACGTGCTCAGACATTTAGCTCATTAAGTGCGTTTGTTTTTTTTCTTTCGTTCAGACGCGGTCAGAGGCTGAAACATCTTAACCAACTAGATGTGGATGAGGAGTCTTGATGCCTCTTAATGCCTCTTCACTCTTTACTTTTTTTTGTTTTTTTTGTTTTGTTTTTTTTTCTCTCTTTGTTTTGTGAGATATTTTTTTACTCTTCACTTTTTTGTTTTTTCTTTAGTTTATTTTTTTGTTTTTTCTCTTTTTGTTTTGTGAGATATTTTTTTTACTCTTCTTTTAATATTAATACTACATTAAAAAGAATTAATCTCTTTTTTTGTTAAATAACTAATGTTCAAAATACTAATGATGGTGATGTTTTTTCAAACAATAGTAATATGTAACTAGTTTGTAAAATTAAATTGTGGCCGTGTAATGTACACGTGAGCTTAATTTTTTTCACTAAAAAGTATTTTAATTCTCACTTGACAATGTTAAGTATACTACGAAATATTATTTTTTGCAATCTTATGATTGTAAAGTTAATGATAACAACAATTTGCAAAATGATGAAGATGTTTAACCACATTGGAATACAATATATAACTACTTTGTGTGAATAAATTGCGACACAAAATTTTGAATGTTTTTTAAGACATTTTATTCTCACGTTGCACAACTATGTTAATTTTATGACTAAAATGTTCTATATAATATTTAAACATGTTTATGTTTCGTAAGAATAAAACCGATTTTAAGAATAAACTGATTTGTACTTTTATCGTTCAGACATTTAAAAAGTAAAAAACAAACAATATCATTTCATTTAGATTCAAACATTTGCGCATCAGATTCAGATTCAGAGCCTCTTAATAAACAAACAACACCTAAATGTTTTGTAATATCTTTTGCCCATTTAAGTGGTAGATTTGACTGCATTAATGATCATATATTTAATTTGGTCATGTAACCACTAATTCCTAAATTATAGAGGATAATTATAGAAAAGATTAATTGGCCATTAATCTCTTATTAATTCTATGAATAGGTTTTGAGTAAATTCCCTATAAATAGGGATCACAATTGCATAGAAAAACACACAGAAAACAAAAACACATAGAAACGCAGGGTTCTTGATCTGTGCCTAGAACAAGAACAAACGCTTGGTTTTATCCCAAGGAGGTATTCATGTAACCCATGCATAGGGTCGAATAATCTTCTTTGGAAAGTGATATCCGGTAACCATCTTGGTAATTAGCTAGGCTATTGATTGTCTTCACCCTGATATGGGATCTACTACAACCAACAATCAAATAAGATTATTTTATGATAATCAATGGCTGGTGCTGCTATGAGTGTGGTGTATGTGCTGACTACTCCTATTCCTGAAGATGGTGGTGATGATCCAACTGTGGAACAAGTCAGGAAGAGGAATAAGTAGGATAGTGATGACTATGTCTGCAGAGGTTTAATCCTCAAAGGTATGTCTGATCCTTTATTTGATATTTAGCAAATTGATGAATCTAGAAAAGAATTATGAGATTCCTTGGAGGCCAAATATATGGCTTAGGAAGGATCAAGTAAGAAGTTCTTTGATAGTAATTTCACAAATTACAAAATAATTAATTCAAGACCAGTTATGAAATAATACAATGAACTTCTTGGTATACTTGGTAGATTTACGGAACATTAAATGAACATGGATGAGGCAATTCAGGTATCTTGTATCATTGATAAACTCCTTCCTTCTTGGAAAGATTTCAAGCATACATTGAAACATAAGAAGGATGAGTTAACTCTTGTTGAGTTGGGCAGTCATCTACACATTGAGGAGTCCCCCAAGGCGTAGGATAGAGACAAGCCAAAGGGCAACAATGTTGTTGGTTGATGTGCTGTCGTGTAGGGTTAATTTATTGATTACCAAGTTTTAAATTTATATTTAGCCGACTTATCTTAAAACAACACTTTAACAGGCAGTGTACCCGATCGAGTGGAGTTTCATGGTAAGTAGGGTTTCGAACACTAAGAGCGAGGTTGTTAACCTTATATTCTCTCAGTATTTAAATTACCCTAATTAAGTTAATTCTAATTACTTGTTAAACCTATGCTATATACGTTTTCTAATGGTAATGGGGGGTTTCAGCCTGAGAGACTGACACATGTTTTATGGTTACAATAATCAATTCTAAACATAATAAACATGCAAGAAAACAATCAGAAGATAAAAGAGCGGCACAAGCCAAATAATAGAAAACTGTATTAGCCAAATTAAATCGGATTAAATGCTGGTTTGTTTATTTAATGCAATGATTTCTTATCACGAAGCGACATATCGTTCTTAAGACTTAGACGGGACATCATCCTAAAACCTAGACACGTTGAATCCTGTCACAATTAATGTATCCGCATAAAGCATCATTTTAGTTTAATTATAATCTATATAGGGATTAAAACAATGGTGATCTTGATAAACCATAGCCCATCAGGACTTTACCCACTTACTGTTTGACGGTATTTTATATACTGGTAGTCCACTGTTCAAATCTTTATCAATTAATCAAGAACATACTTGTTGAAACATTACGTGTCACCCGCCGGTCCAACTAAGCTCTTAATTTAAAGACAAAGACAGAACGTTATTTGTGATCCTATTGGTCCAGTAATATAAAACACGATATGGAGAGCTATCCCAGTATCTAGCTTACTTGTTAGGCGTAACTAGACCCAGTTGAATGATAGGTCGCATATTCAAACACGTAGACAAGTATCATGTGATAAACATAATTAAACTTTCAACGTTAAATTAAGAAATCGATTTTAAAACAAACCAAACATTAAATCTTCATTAAGATGGCTAATACCCTAGGGTATTAGCCCATAACCATTGTAATTATACAAGCGTGATCAAATAACCAAGGTAAACTAAACGTTTTACCGAACGATACCAAAAATTAAATGATTACATGAGTATAAGAATTACACGGTGTCTTCTATGGAATCATGATCGATGCTTGACCTTTGGTTGCTCTTCTTTTCTTCATAAAATCGTCTTTTATGTGTATGGTATGCAGAATATGATTTTGCATACTGAAAACTCGTTTTTGAGTCTTCTATTTATAGTCTCTGGAAAAGGATGGATACGCCGTATTGAGCTAGGCCAATACGGCGTATTGGTCAGAATTTAGCAATCTTCAAATATCATCGTTTTAGCTCCAAAATATGCGCCTTTTAGCATGTCTTCACAAATCACTCCTCAATTACTGCAAATAACACTTTTAAGCAATTAAGTACAAATTCTTGCAATAATTATATAAAAGTGGGTAACATATTCGGGATAAATGATAGTATAAATGTGACGTTATTTGATGTCATCATTGGTCCACAGTGATTCGACGTGGTTGTGTAGATCTTAGGTTTAGTTCTGAAAAGATTGTTTCGTTGTTTCATGTTTTACATGTTCCTAGTATAAGGAAGAATTTGGTTTCTAGTAGTGTTTTGAATAATTGTGGTTATAAACAAGTGATTGAATCTAATAAATTTGTTCTATCAAAACATGGTGTGTTTATTGGTTTTGGTTATTTGAGTAATTAAATGTTCAGGCTTAATATTGTTAATGATAATATTGCTTCAGCCTTTATGTTAACCTCTAAACTGAATGATTCAATCTTATGGCATGCTAGACTGGGCCATATCCACTTTAAGAGGATGCAATATATGTCTAAGGATGGGTTAATCCCAGCTTTTGACATGGACACTGAAAAGTGTAAGACTTGAATGCTGACAAAAATAACTAAGAAACCATTTCAAAATGTAAACCCCTAAAAACATCAAAAATCGACCCCTATGGTTCCAAAGCAATCATCTTGTAAGAAACTTCGTTATGGTTACAAAACGTATGACTTGGACGATTAACTCGACAGAAGAATTTGTGATCCATGTTAACATGAGTCAATGACTTAAAAGGTTGATTTAGAGTGAAATATAACCAAATAATCGTTGATTACCGGATAGGAAAATTATAGTTATAACCTTTTTAACTAATTCTTATTCGTATGTGGTAAAAAATGTGACTAAACATGTTTGGGCAATCTTATACTCATCTTGGCAGAATGTTAGTCATTTAGAACCTTTCTTTTTTCCTAATCACCCTATTTAAGATTAAGATTACTAAGTATCGATTGTAATATAGGCGTGTAACATTTTTATAACACAAAACAATAAAAACACCATCTCTCGTAATGTTTTTGTGAATTTTAATCTTGATTGAGAAGCTTTAAAAACAAGCTAGAGCTCTCGATATACAAACTCGCTGGAGTATCTTTAACATTACACAAGTTTAGGCAATTTTAATCTAGGAAAAATTAATAAGAACTTTTCGCGACCACCACACCTAAGATAATTTTAATTAACTTTTGCGAAATAAGTAGAGCTCGACTCAAACTCACAAGCTACTTCACAAAAACCCTCATCTTTCCAAAATTTAAAAAACATTCATGCCAATGATTTAAACAACAAAATATTGATCGAACCCAATGTTGATGCGAGTGAAGTTTGAACTTGAGTCTCCAACATAAAATCCAACCTGCTCTTAGCTACATTTTTCAGTTTAGTATCTCCAAATTTATTATGTTTTCAATTTTATTTTATTTTTATTTGCCAACAACACGTAGCTCAGTTGGTAATGAGTGAGGACATCTTTGCCCCAACATGCACAAAGTCAAGTGTTAAATCCTTTGCACCCTTATAGTCACAATCGCTGAATAAGTTATGTATGCTCGCACATTATGAAAAGACAGCCAATTGTAAGCTGGTTAAGGTTACCGGTTAGTAACCTTTTGCCCTCAACAATAAATTTAGCTCACAAATTTCTTAAATTGGATTGAACGCAAATTCAGTAGTTTCGCACACAAGCTTTTGGTTATTTTTTTCTTACAAATTTGAATTTACCATATAAAATTTACTACTATCGTTTAATTAAAAATCTAATAAAATATGTAGATAACAATAAATAAAAAAGCATCAATCTTTCCATAGGAAAATAACCGAAGGAGTAAAAGGCTACACATAGGCAGATGATCTAATAACATAAAAAAAACAAAAAAAAAGTTTTATTATTTCATTGTCCCCATCAAACTTACAAAAACATAAAAAGCAATAACAAAATGAAACACAGACTGACATTGCATTCGACCCTTCACCATTAACTCTTCAATTCCCTCCCCCAACACACCAACAAAAACATCATCTTCAACATTTTCATTTTCATTAACAAAAAAAAAAAAAAAAGGTAACGTTTTTCTTTAATATGTTCCTCAAAAACCCCAACATATAATTCTTGATTTTCACGTTTTGCTTTATGGGTTATGTCTAGTTTTTAATATTAATAGCTTTTGTCTATGCAAACTTTTTTTTGTTATGTGAATATGTAATCCCTGTCGTCATCATACAAATGTGTTTTCATTTTTACGTTTTTTGTAATGTTATGTTACTTTTATCAATGCAGACAGATTCAGTGGGTGTTGGATCTGGATCCACGACATATGTTTCTTGTTTTTTAATATTGTTTATATAATTGTGTTTATTAGAATATTAATTATTGTTTAAGTTAGCTGTTGGAATATATATAATTGATGTGTGATATCTTTTATTTTATTTGTTAGGTATGTTTTAGAAAGGAGCTTAAAAAGGTTGCTTTTTTATTACATGGGTTGAGGTTCTAAGTTTTTTGAATATGATGGTTGGTTTATGTGAGGAGGACGAGTGTCGTTTTTTCGATGCTCGAGATACCATTGATTCGGGTTGTGAAGGTGATGAGGGGGTTCATGATGGTTTTCAGTATGATGTTTGGGCTATGGCTCCGAAAAGTGTTCATACAAGGAAGAATACTTTTCTTAGGACAATGGGTTTAAGTTATGATGGTGATGGAGTTTTTGAAGATAATGCGGTTGATGACGGTGTGTTGAGAGAAGGGGTTGAAGATAGGATTACGCAGACGAGTGGAGCTGTGTTGAGAGTTGTAGACGAAGAAGAAGAAGATGATTCTTTGGTGTGTTCTACTTCTAATTCGTGTTCGCAAAGGACACAAGATTCTAATGAAGAAGATGGGGGTAAGCTTTCGGAAACTGTGTCGGGGCCATTGGTTCAGAAACTTGTAGATAGACATGTTAATGTCGCTGACACTATGGCTAAGACGGTTAACCGAGTAAAGGGTAATTTTTTAGGTGGTTTAAGGTCAATGGCTTGTAGTTTTGTTAATAAAAACGGAAGGTTAGATGGTTCGAAATGTATTGATAATGGTTCACGTCATTGGGCTAAGGTTCAAAGAGTAAGAGTTCGCCAGAATAAAAAGAGTTTAAAGGAGCTATCAGCTGTGTTTGTCGGTCAAGACATCCAGGCGCATCAAGGTTCAATCTTGACTATGAAGTTTAGTCTTGATGGCCGTTATTTGGCTAGCGCTGGTGAAGATGCAGTCGTTCGTGTTTGGCAAGTTGTGGAAGACGAAAGATCGAATGATGTCGACATCCCAGATGTTGACCCGTCTTGCTTATACTTCACTGTGAACAATCTTTCTGAATTGGCACCATTAATGGCTGAGAAGCAGAAGCTTAATAGGCTGAAAAGCCTAAAAAAGACCAAAAACTCAGCTTGTGTTATCTTCCCTCCTAAAGTATTTCGGATATTGGAGAAGCCCGTTCATGAGTTCTATGGACACAAAGGCGATATCCTTGATCTCTCATGGTCCAAGGATAATGTGAGTAAATTAGATACTTGTCACTAGTTTTTTCATTTACAAGAGTAGTTATAATTAATCATGGTTTTTTTTTTAATTGTTGCAGTTTCTTTTATCATCTTCAGTTGATGAAACTGTTAGGTTATGGAGGATTGGGAGTGATCGTTGCCTTAAAGTCTTTCCACATAGTAACTATGTGACATGTGTTCAGTTCCAGCCCATGGATGAAAATTATTTCATAAGCGGTTCCATTGATGGAAAAGTTAGGATATGGTCTGTTTCGTGTTGCCAGGTTGTTGATTGGATAGACATACGAGAAATAGTCACTGCTGTGGCCTACAGTCCCGATGGAAAGGTTTGTCTTTCTTCTTGTTTTTATTTGTTTTCATTCAATTTTGTGACACATATAGGTTACTTATAAACCATGGTTTTCTTGATTCAGGGTGGCATTATTGGATCCATGACCGGCTGTTGCAGTTTTTTTAGTCTCTCAGGTAACTTTCTTATTTGCCTTTTCTTACTTCCGTTTTCTAGTTAGTCATAGTAATTGAGTACTCATTTGGTTCGTTTGTATATATTTCAGAAAATCACATCCAACTAGAAGCAACGGTTTTCTTAAATAGTAAAAAGAAGTCACCTTGCAAGAGAATAATTGGCTTTCAGGTATAGTACTGGTTTCACAGCATGTCTTACATACCGCTTCACATATCTTTATCTAAATTTGTGTGTGTTTTTACAGTTCTATCCACAAAATACAAGCAAAGTTATGGTCACTTGTGCGGATTCACATGTCAAAATTCTCCATGGTGCCAGCGTTATAGGCAAATTCAGAGGTATAGTCTTTAGCTATTTACATGTCAGTTGATCATTTGACTTTTTAATTCAAATGATTCTAATATTTTGCAACTGCTGATCTTCAGGTCAAAGAAACGCTGGAAATCCTTTTTGTGCGTCGTTCACCTCAGATGGGAAACATATTGTTTCCGCAAGTGAGGATTCTAATGTATATGTTTGGAACTGCGACAATCAGAAAGGTCCTTCCTTTTTGCAACAAAAGACGGTCAGATCTTATGAATGCTTCTCTGCTGGTGCATCAGTTGCGTTACCTTGGTCTGGCCTAAAGGTTCCTACAAACGCATTCTCTCTGAGTCAAGAGTACTTCCCGGAATCGATTCCAAAAGCTTCTGCAACATGGCCTGAAGAAAAGCTTCCGTCTTCTAGTCCAATTGCTGACATATCGTCTCCATTATGTAAATCTAGATACAGATTCTTCAAATCTTCTTGCCAAAGTTCGTATAACTGTCACACATGGGGTATGGTGATAGTGACAGCAGGCTGGGATGGACGGATCAGATCGTTCCTCAACTATGGGCTACCAGTAACAGCTTAAAGTCAAGAAAGCCTTTATGCAATGGACAAAACAAGACCATCAGTTTTCTCATATGGTACAATGAAAACAACAACACCTGCCAATTTGATTTGAGGGATTCTACGAATTGCTTATTCGAGAAAGTTATGTCTGCTGGCCCCGGTTCAGGGAAGGATCTGGCGCAATGGGGCCTGTTGGAGATGCTGCGCATCGCATCCGGATTGTGGGTGTGACTTTTTAGAAAAGAGGGGTGGGCGAGGAGGGTACATTATTAGTACTGGGATGTTTTGGCAGTGATGAATGATTGAGTACGAAGTGGGGTCGAAGCTAAACGTGGAAATGAGCAGCAAAGGCGATTCATGTGCCTGTCGTTTTACTTTTGGTCCACGTTCTCTTTCGATAAAATAGGGGTGAAAAGCAAAAGATCTTGACGACTTTAGTGACACCTAGGGGTAATATTGTCTTTTCCATTACTAACAAAGTTGCAATAGGCTGGTTGGCATTCTGTATTTTGACGCCGCGTCATGTAGCAACGGTATGATGAGCAGGTAGAATGTACATATAGTGTGCCCTTTATACGGGTTTCAATTGTATCTATAATTTTGGTTCTAATCTTGTTCTTTGCAAATGATAATAGATTATATAAAGATGTACTATTTTTGTCGTTCAATTCTGATCAAACCTTCACATAAACGTGATCTGTAACTGCAAGATAGACCTTCAACAACAAAGCCATCGAGTGTATACTCATTTATTGCACGACGAAATTAAGAACCAACAACTATGAAACCAATGAATGATATTCAAATCCAATGCGAATCCATCAAAAGCAACAGATACAGGTCCCAAAAGCTCATGAAAGAGATAAACACATTACTGAAAAAGAACAGAATTCAAACAGTTTACATCTTTGGTCGTATTTGATGAAACCAAATAAACTTGATCTGAACACTTACACAGACCTTCAGGAACAAAACCTAGAGGGTGCACGCATTGTGTCCAGGCCAGACAAGATCACAAGTAGTGCAGGGAGAACAAGAAACAACTGATACCTGAAAACAAATGTGAATCCGTAACGGATAATATATCCATCACATACTGGTCCTAGGGTGTTTGGGATTGCTAATTAAAAGGGTGTTTGAGTTTGCGTGTTGCAAGTATTTATCTGATTATTGCGTTTACATATCACAATTAATATGAAATTTTTGGTAAACCACTTAAAAGAAAGAAATTATCCGCCCCTTTCCTAGAGACAACACAGTTCTGCATACGAAATCCCAAACACCCCCTTAAGTAGTTTATCCAACATTCGAAAGATGTAAATCTGAACAAGCGGTTTCAAGCTTATCAATCAAAGCGAAAACTCAATACACAGATAAGCAAATCACAAACACCCCGCACCTAGATCAAGAAAAAGCTCAATATGTAAACAAACACGATATAGCAAATGATACTTGCATTTGTATAATTAAAACATTCTTCAAAAATAAATTTGGATCATCAAGATATATATAAGCTTGTTATGATATAACGAGCTTATATAAGCCCATAAGGGGGTGTTTGTTTCGGCTTATATAGCCGGCTTGTGGCTTATTTGATTTAGGGTGTTTGTTTCATAAGCTCATTTTTTGTGGCTTATTTTGAAACTTTTCAGCTTAGATAAACTTATTATGACATTATAAACTTATATAAGCCGAAAACTTTCAGAATCAGCCACAAAAAGAGAGCTTATGAAACATAAGCCCAAAACCAAATAAGCAATAAGCCGGAAAATTGGGGCTTACGAAATATAATCCGAAATCAAGACACATTAACCATTCGAAATAAACGAATAAAACTTAATTTGAAATGAAAAGGGGAAAAAAGGGGTGTTTTGTGTGTTTTTGACTTTTATGTTTTGATTTGTTCAAAGACTCGGTTTGGTTGTCTTCACTTTGAGTACAATTATGTTTTTATTTTTAGCATTTCATATTTATTAAACTATTTAAATTAAGAGGTATGCTACATCCACAAAGGTTTCACAAAAGAATTTTTCACAAAAGAATTTAGCATGCATTGATAGGATGATGAAAAATTAAAAGGAAAAAAGAGAAATGAATAAGATGATTTAATTGGTGACAAGTCATTTTATGAAAGTTTGTTTGTAAAAATTTTGTGGATGTAGCATTATTCTTAAATTAAAGCTTAATTGAAATCATGGGAAGATTTTTATTTGTGACTCTGAATTGGAGTACTTATTAACCAACAGTGATCGTAAGAGAAAAATGTTAATTTCTCCTAAAAAAAACATCTCACTAATCTTTTTATACATAAATTTTGACAAATGATGAAACTGACGGTTTGAATTTGAAGAGATAATAAGTGAAAAAAATTATATACTATATGATCGTGTGTGTAGCAGGATAAGTAAGATGATTTTGTATGAGGCTTTAACAATGCTCTTATTAGAGCACATGGTGTAGTAACACCCAAGTTACCGTCACATGTGCGCCACATCACTTTTTTCCGTTTAACTTCAACCAACCTAACTTATCCCAAAACAGTCGCAGTAGTAACTTACACTAACTTACAGTTTTGGGACCTACCATTTTTTTTCTTTTCCATTCTTTCAAACAACTAATATTTTATTAATATAAACTAAAAATACAAATTACAATAAAAAAACATACGCAATATAAAATATACGAACAAAAATTGCGATAATTAAAAATACAATACGAAATATAAAAAAACTACGTCGACGCTTATGGAAGGGAATATTTTGCCCGGATAAGATCTTTTTGCATCTCGATGATCGCGACATCTTGTGGAGACAACCCATCGGTTCTTGTTGCGAGAAACCGCAATTCTTCAAACTTAATCACGGTTCGGTCTTTCTCTTGTTGCGATTCCCGTTTGAGTCGCAACTCGTTTTGCATCGTATCCGCAAACACCACCGTTTGACTCCCCGCGGTACCCGACGAGCTCTCGGATTTCGTCTTTTTTTGCCGCACGTGCTCCCGATGGACGTGGTCTCTTGTCTTGACCGAATTGCTCGACGTTTCCTCCCGACGTGCCCTCGACGTCCACCGTCAGAACTGTAATCGGCTCTGGCGCATCCCACTTGGGGTACATACGCAATATCTCCCACGACGACTCTTGACTAAACGATCTTCCTTTATGCTCATCCTTAAACATCTTTTTTGTGTGCCTCAAAACATCCATCTCATTTTCACCACTTTTACACAAACGTTGTGCGCGTTTGTGTTTAGCATTAAACTTTTGACAATTGATGAGGTGTCATTTTATACACTTTTTCGGGGTCATTTAACCCCTAAATCATGCAAATATGCCCAGATTATGTGCTTAATCGTTTGTTTTTTTATTTTTAGCACTTGGATGACTTTTGGAGGAAATACACGTGACTTGGGCTCAATTGGAGAAGAAACGGACAAGACCACGACTCTACACCAACTATCTTGAAGAAAATCTCACAGAACGTGGAGACGGCGTCACAAACCATACACGACGGCGTCAGGATCATTTAAGAGACGGCGTCAAAGATTTCCAGACGGCGTCAGAACGTAGCCGACTTAAAGAAACCCTAAATGATTCTACTGGGCGACGGCGTCAGAGATATAACGTGACGTCGTCGCGCCTCTTTTTCTATATATACAAATTCGTTTTTAGGGTTTTAGTGTGTAACTTTTAGGAGACGAACCCTAGTTTTAGAAGACGACTTTAGCAGCCTTTGGGCTCGTTTTTAGGGTGTCAAAACCCTCTTGTAACAGCCTCAACTGCATGATTTAATCAAGTGAAGTTCATTTATCCTTTATTACTTAATATGTCTATGTGTTTTGCGATAGATTCTTGTTCTTCTTCTTTATTTACCATGCAAGGCTAGATCTATTAGAATTTACTTATGATTGCATGAAACTTAGTTTTTAGATCCTTTTAATGTTGCTTCTTGTGATGGATGTGCGCGTTAAGCTTTAGAAAACTAGCAATAAGATATTAAATTGGCATAGACGTCTAGGGAAACGCTAGTGTGTAAAAAGGATACCCTCGGTAACAGTCTTCATACTACCTTACCTCTAATATGGTTGATCCCTTTTAAGATATTTTAATTGCATGTAATATACTCTTAGGGTCCTTATAATAGTTTTCATACTACCTTACTTGTGTGTTGCCTTAACGGAATACTACGTAGACGGCGGGTTCGTGTAATTCGTTCATGACTTAGGAAATACTTACACAGATCATCACAAGTGTGATAAAGCAACATGATTAGGAGAAGCAAACTAAGGAGTAATGCATGATTAAGTAAATACGTTCGTTTACCATATAAGTTATCACCAAGTAGTTTAGATATTAAGTAGTTTAATTAGTTAAAAACAAACCAACCTCTCAATCAATGATTTTACCTGCTTTCATAAAATATAAAATACAAAAAGAATCTTCTCAACCCCGTAGACCTTTGTTAGATTCTGTTCGAGCCTTCCCAACCTATTCCGTTAGAGAACGATAACAACCCCCGAGTCTTGCCTATACTATATTACAACGGTTAGGTACACTGCCTAGGGAGTTGTAAAACTTCTTGTTGAAGTCCTACAGCGCCGCTGCGTGGGGAATAGTTAGGTTTCGATCATTGTTTAACTTAGGTCTACTCGCTTGATTCCTATCAAGTGAGATTTTATTTTCAGTAAATTAGCTTTCTTATAGTCTATCTTTTCTTTGTGTGCTTGTTCGTAATTTTTTATTGACTATTCCATTCTTCATTATGGAGAACGTGAATTCACCACCAACCAATAACCGACCTGTCCTACCAACTACGCTACGCGCAAAAGTTTTCCAATAGCTCCATGAGCTACAAGCAATTTCGGCCTTTGTTGACTCTCGCCTAGAGAGTATTGAACAATTTCTTAACAGCTCCGCCAACCAACCTAATGAGACTAATATCAACGACCTTGAGTCCGATGATGAATCAGTAGATACACCCCTTGTTTCCCCGTTTCTGGATTCAGATAATGATTCGGATGATGGTGAAATTCTTAATAAGTTATATGAGTATGGGGATGCTGGGGTACTACACCGAAAAAGAATAATTAACAGCTTTGATGGGGACGACTTTGTCTTCGAATGTATGATTGGATTTAGGAAGTTTGTTGCCTACTTTGACCCCTTTTTACCAATGAACATTATCACGCGTAAAGCCTATAACACTATAATGGTAGAAAGATTAGAGAGTACGGGAAAGAACTTGGTTTCCATTGTTAGGGATGTTTATGTGTTTGTTGGGAGCTTCACCTATGTCACGGATTTTATGGTACTAGAAGACATAGGAGAATTCATCATAAGTGATATGACAGATGTTGTGATGGGAAAACCCTTTAGAGCTGTTACTCGATTAGAATACGATTGCGTTAAGGGTTTAATCTCATTCACTAAGATCTTTGACACCTACATCTTTAGGATGCCTCGAACCGTACCTAGACCTAAACACTTTAATTGGAGCAAGGTCCCACCATTACTAGTGCTCAGCCAACGAGACCAAATGAGCGAGCTTAAGCATCTCTATGAGAAAAACAAATTAATGTACAAAAACATGTTTTAAATATTGGGGACCCCCAAGTACCATGTGAGGAAGGCATGGATTAATGGCTCATTGGGGGGCATGTGATCATACACACTAGTCCGTAAGGACGGTTGTGACTCGAGTCTAGCTACAAGACTCAATAATAACGAAAATCGCTTTTTGGGAGACAACCCAATATTTAATTGTCCCGCATTTAGGAGTGTCTTGTGTTTTAATTCTTTATCATTTATTCTTTATGTTTGAATTATTTGTAATCATGCTTTGTTTTGTTTTTAACTTTGTTTTATTGACAATCAAAGGTATTTTGCATAAAATAAGTGTAGGGGAAAAATATCTGGTTTATAAGAACCAATTCAAACATATAAAATAAATTGTTTAGATTAATTCGCATCAGATTCGAGTCACATGATTGTAATGATTAATCTCAGGTTTTATGCAGTATTTTATGTAGGAAATAACTAATAGAATTGCGTGCAATTTTTTTTTCAAGAAAAACGAAAGTGAAATTTTCAGAGTGTGTGAAGATGGCGTCAGGATTTGCTCCTATCGGCGTCGTGCCTCCAAACCTGTGAAAATTTAAAAAAATTCTATTATTTTCAAAAAATAATTTGTACAACATCCAAAATTTGTAATTTTCTTATAAACCTGCAGAAACCTATGATTTCATCATCGCTTTCATCATATCTTTACTGCTTTCATAGAGTCAACCCTAAAAGTTTCGTTGTATATATCATTATCCCGTAGATTTTACGCCAGGTGTAGTTGTCTTTGTCTTTGATTTACAGGTTATATTTGATGAGAAAAAACCCGGAAGTTCTTAAGAAGTTTCCAGATGATGATTCTTGGAGGACGATTTAATCAGTTATCGCATGTTTCTTCTCCATTATTGAGCAAACCAAGGGAGTACTAGTTTCTTTTACTTGTTTTCTTTTCCCTTTATTCGTTTTACGGGTACTTTTAAAGAACATTAGGGACAATGTTCAACCTAAGTGTGGGGGAGAAATAAGCCTTAGAAACTATTCTTTCAATTGCCATTTGCTTTGTCCTTAAAATGATGGGTAATATATCGAAACATAGCGTAAAAGGTAATTTTAACCCAAATTTAATTTTTTTATGACACATACCGACGAAAACTGAGTATTAATTGCGTCTCATGGATAGGAATTTATATGACTAGCACAAAAACCCTTAAATTTCACCCCCAAAAAAATGTGAGGTTCGCCTTTAGATCTATAGGAATTCGGGTATCCATTTTTGATACCCAAGATAATTTTACCTTTACCTTTCTCGAGTTAAGGAGTGAGCAATCATGTGTATCTATTCCATCGTTATGGATGTGTATATGTGGTTTCGTCGCCTTTTCTAGGAGCATTGGTATTGGTTTAAAATTATATGAGTGTACCGGTAGTGTATTAAATTCTAGAACTTATTTCTGTGATGCATCCCGAGACCGCATAGTGAGAATTAGGATTTGCTAAATGATAAGAGGCACTAGGATTAACCCATGTTTTAAACCTGTAATTGTTATGATGGTCACCTCGATCATATAACTATCCCACACCCTTGCCATGTACTCATTTATAGTGCATGATACCCCTAGTACAACCCTCCGAGCCTATCCTTTTCACGGTTCTCGTAATTTTCTGGTTAATCCAGACTATTAATGAAGAGCATTGTTAACTCTTAAACCAATTGTTACACCCAAATCGCCTTAGCCTACTTTGTATGTACTCGCTTTTAGTACATTATTGCTTTAACCCAAGTTAATTATTTGAGTACATGGTTGCTAAGTCCTTATCCTTGTAAATACAGTTTTGGGACGATTGGGATTCATGGTAGTATTTATCTTATGAAGAATTGGGGAAGAAGTAATTTATTACCCCCAATAGAGCTCAATAAGCTCCATGTTATGTTGATCCACCTCAATTCGAGTCATTAGTTAAAATTGTAGTGAGTTCTAAAACATAAATGTAGGGGTGTGTTTATAAACCCCAAGTGATGTATTATGTTATCTAAAAAAATAGAAAAGCAAAAGAAAAGAGATTGATGTAGAGTTGTGTAGAGTTTGTATATCTTTGTCCGAGTCTTTAGCTTAGCAACCCAATCAACGTCTATTCTTATAAATAATTAGCTAACCATTTCACCCTAAATTCACCCAAAAAGTCACCCCTAAATATATCCCATCCGTTTCCGTTAATGTTATCTTACACCTACACATCACAACCCTTTAAAAGACCTCTTTGATAGTAACTTCTAATACTTGCTCCTAGCAGTGGAGGTTTGATCCTTTACCAAGCCTATGGTAATTTATATGATATGACAGGTAATGAGTGTTATTTTCCCGTTTCCCCATAATTGTTATAATTCATTATACACCTGAGAGAAAAAGAGAATCCAAACACTTATGTGAGGTGCTAGTATATGCTTTCCGTTCTTTTAATTATGAGGTCTAGAAGGTTGTGTCGTAAACTACTTTTAAAGAGTATGTTAAATGCCCCAATATTGCTATTGTCTAGGTAGAAAAGCCCATTTGCTTGAGGACAAGCAAATTCCAAGTGTAGGGGTATTTGATGAGGTGTCATTTTATACACTTTTTCGGGGTCATTTAACCCCTTAAATCATGCAAATATGCCCAGATTATGTGCTTAATCGTTTATTTTTGTATTTTTAGCACTTAGATGGATTTTGGAGGAAATACACGTGACTTGGGATCAATTGGAGAAGAAATGGACAAGACCACGACTCTACACCAACTATCTTGAAGAAAATCTCACATAGCATGGAGACGGCGTCGCAAACCATACGCGACGGCGTCAGGATCATTTAAGAGACGGCGTCAAAGATTTCCAGACGATGTCAGAACGTAGCCGACTTAAAGAAACCCTAGAAGATTCTACGGGATGACGGCGTCAGAGATATTACGCGGCCTCTTTTTCTATATATACAAATCCATTTTTAGGGTTTTAGTGTGTAACTTTTGGGAGACGAACCCTAGTTTTAGAAGACGGCTTTAGCAGCCTTTGGGCTCGTTTTTAGGGTGTCAAAACCCTCTTGTAATAGCCTCAACTGCATGATTTAATCAAGTGAAGTTCATTTATCCTTTATCACTTAATATGTCTTTGTGTTTTGTGATAGATTCTTGTTCTTCTTCTTTATTTATCATGCAAGGCGAGATCTATTAGTATTTACTTATGATTTCATGAAACTTAGTTTTTAGATCCTTTTAATGTTGCTTCTTATGATGGATGTGTGCGTTAGGCTTTAGAAAACTAGCCATAAGATATTAAATTAGCATAGACGTCTAGGGAAATGCGAGTGTGTAGAAAGGATACCATCGGTAATAGTCTTCATACTACCTTACCCCTAATATGGTTGATCCCTCTTAAGATATTTTAATTGCATGTAATATATTATTAGGGGCCTTGTAATAGTCTTCATACTACCTTACTTGTGTGTTGCCTTAACGAAATATTACGTAGATGGCGGGTTCGTGTAATTCGTTCATGACTTAGGAAATACTTATACAGATCATCACAAGTGTGACAAAGCAACATGATTAGGAGAAGCAAACTAAAAAGTAATGCATGATTAAGTAAATACCTTCATTTACCATATAAGTCATCACCAAGTAGTTTAGATATTAAGTAGTTTAATTAGTTAAAAACAAACCAACCTCTCAATCAATGATTTTACATGCTTTCATAAAATATAAAATACAAAAAGAATCTTCTCTCAACCCCGTAGACCTTTGTTAGATTCTGTTCGAGCCTTCCCAACCTATTCCCATAGAGAACGATAACAACCCCTGAGTCTTGCCTATACTATACTACAACGGTTAGGTACACTACCTAGGGAGTTGTAAAACTTCTTGTTGAAGTCCTACAACGATCGAACACATCAACAATTTGTATTCAACGTCGCCCACTTCGACGTAAGCATATCTTCGGTACATTGGAATGGAGCCTTATCGTGGTATGTCGAAAGAACCTTGCCCCAAAAACAATCCATCTTTTGGTCTCTTCTCGATATTTGGATCCTCGAAAACCACAACGTAAGAAGTAGCTAGTAGTTCCTCCTCTTGGCTCGTCCAACGTTGAATTTTTTTATCTTGGGTGTCGGATGACGATGCTACTTTTACGGCTCTTTTCTTGCGGGTTTTTTTGGCGAGTCTACCGGTGGTGGATTGGTTGGATTTTGTTGTTGTGATAGTGGTGGGTTTTAATAAAATTGTGGTAGGTTTTGATAAAATTGTGGTGGGTTTTATTGAAGATATTCAAATCGTTGTTAAAGTTGTTGTTGTTCGTATTGTTCTTGATTCCATTGATCTTGTGACATATTTTACAAGTTATATTGGGTACCAAACGGGGGATATTGTGAGGACGTGATTGAGTGTTGAGATGAAGGTGTTGCAGGATTTGAAGAAGATGATGATTTTGGGTTTTGAGGCATCCTGGGGTATGAATTGAACCAAATATCATTTGGATGTGGAGGTTGAGACATTTTTTTGCTATATGAATTGAAAGAGAAGTATTTAATTTGTGTGTTAAAAAGTCTGAGATGAAGGAGTATATATGAGTAAAGTGGGGATGAAGAAAAAATTTGAAAAAGTTACCGTTTTGCAACGGGTATAACTTTTTTATAAATGTAGCCGTTATTCAAATTTTTAATAAAAAATATAACGTTAACCAACGAGGGCCAACGCACCCAACCCAACGCAAGGTCACGGTGTAGTAACGTGACACAACATCGAGCCACGTAGGACTAAAGACGGAGGGTGCGTACTGTACCCTCTGCTCTTATTGTCACTAGGCTCACTATGTTTATTTTGCCTTAAGCCCGATTATATAATGCCTCTTTTGATGATTAATGAAAGATTTGTTCTTACAACTCCGTCTATTTCGCGACGACTGGTCTATGTCTGCTTAATTACTTTTTGGGGATTTCGGTTATTCGTAATAAAACTAGGATGTTTCTTTCTCAACAGAAGTATGCCACTAAGATCCTTGAACGAGCTCATATGTCAATTTCAACCCGTGCAAAACACATGTTGATAGGGCTGACATAATGTAGAATATCAATCACATAACAATCTATGAAAATGAAGAAAGAAATCTAGAGAGAGAAAGAGTGGTTGGAAACTTCTAGAGAGAAACAAATGAGAGAATATTAGATTATGAAATGAGCCAACACCCTCTCCAAGGCATGGAGAGGGTATTTTTATGTCTTACAAGGCCGGTTATGGGCTTAGTATCCCATGGATTTGGCCCGGTTAGCTTACATTTAATCCAACGCTTAACTACGAGCTACGAAATACATATTAGGAGTGACCGAGTTTTTTTCGTATTTCTAACAATCTCCCCCTAAGGGAGGTCACTCCATTTTACAAAAAATTACGCTTAGCCATCTTGCTCGTAGTCTTGTATCTTTGTCTTTATCTTTATCTTGTGAAATGTGTAGTGATCTTTTGACTGTAGGCTTAAGCTTGTTCCTTTAGCTTGACTTGTATGTGATCTTGAGCTTCTTGAGATCATCAGCCAAACATCATCTCTTTTCATCATCTTGTAATCTTTTGCCTTCTTGTGATCTTGTGACTTCCGAACCAACATGCTCATACCTTTCTTTATCTTGAAAGCTTGTATAATCATCTTTCTTGAAATTCTTTAACTTTAACACTTTGTGACTTCAAGGAAGACGTGCAGTATCAGAGTAGCAGAAGTCTTTTGAAACATGTACTTGAGCTTTCATAATGTCTTTACATATGTCGGACGGGTATGAGCATGTGGCTATGAATCTGACTCGTCATGGACTAGCTGCTGCCACCATCGAGAATACCTGCAGGTTTAGGTTAGTGATAATCAACAGATATCGATGAAAGTGTCTTTGTCACTTTGACGAATATGGTTGCAATAACCATGGTTCCCCATTAATGGAGACGTAATGTTTATTAAAATAATTAGGAAGTATGATGATTCTCATGAAGAAGGACCTGAAGATGAGGGAAAATACGACTTGGATGGGTCTAGAAAGTAGAGTACTTTGTCAAATTTCTGACTAGGGAGCGAAATAGCATATCTTAAGTACCAATGAGTGGCCCAATTCCTTCCTTGTTTCTATGAACCCCATGTATCACAAAGGGATGTCCATCAACCTTAAATAATCCATGCAAAACATTGGAATGTGCATGTGTAAAAACTTATAGATCTTAACTCCCCTTGAGGGTCATGACCCGTATGTTGTATAATGTGGGATCAAGAGAACAAAATTGACCCTAGGAATGATCCAAATAGAGGAGTAAGCAATTTCACAGAAAGGATTAAGGCGATGCACGTCTTCATAGGAAACTTCACTTATGTCATAGACTTCATGATTGTTGAGGATATTAGTTCAATCGTAGACCCTAGGTTATCACAAGTAGTACTAGGGAAGCCCTTTATTGAAATATCCAATATGACCCATGACCCTTCAATAGGGGTAGTGAAGTACAGTGACAGAATCGATGAGATTGACTATAAGATGCCCATAAGATTGAGCAATATAACTCGCTATCTGACTTAGAGCAAGAGCACACGAAGTCAGTCTACCTTAGGAACGAGGAGGATAAGAGAAGAGGAGTAGAGTATGTGATGAGCAAGATACTAGGTTTCTATAAAGAATGTCTAGAGCTTGGACCTGAATATTTGACTGGAGTTGCAGATGAAGGAGAAGTCACATAAGGATATGTGACTTCGAGTCTAGCTACAAGACTCAATAATAAAGAAAAGCGCTTTTTGGGAGGCAACCCAATATTTATTTTCCCGCATTTAGGAGTGTCTTGTGTTTTAATTTTTTATCGTTTATTCTTTTATGTTTGAATTATTTGTAATCATGCTTTGTTTTGTTTTTAACTTCGTCTTATTAACAATCAAAGGTATTTTGCATAAAATAAATGTAAGGAAAATTATCCAGTTTATAAGAACCAATTCAAACATATAAAATAAATTGTTTAGATTAATTCGCGTCAGTTTCGAGTCATATGTAACCCCCCATTTGTAATGATTATTCTCAGGTTTTTATGCAGAAAATCACATATTTGAATTACATGCTGGAAAACTTTTTCAAGAAAATCGATAGTTTTGAATTTTCATATTGTGTGAAGACGGCGTTAGGTTTGCTCCTGACGGGCCTGCGCTCCAAAACATGTGAAAAATTCGTAAATTTTCTATTATTTTTGATAAAAATAATTTGTAAATCATCCAAAAAATTTGTAATTTCTTTTAAACCTGAGAATAACTATGATTACATCATCCCTTTCATCCTTTTACCCCCCCCCACCCCCCCTCCCCATATCTTTACTGCTTAATAGAGTTCAACCCTGTAAAGTTTCGTTGTATATATCATTATCCCGCAGATTTTACTCCAGGTGTAGTTGTCTTTGTCTTTGATTTACAGGTTATATTTGATGAGAAAAAGCTTGGAAGTTCCTAGGAAGTTTCCAGATGACGATTCTTGGAGGACGATTTAACTAGTTATCGCATGTTTCTTCTCCATTATTGAGCAAACCAGGGGAGTACTAGCTTCTTTTACTTGTTTTCTTTTCCCTTTATTCATTTTACGGGTACTTTTAAGAACATTGAGGATAATGTTCAACTTAAGTGTAGGGGGAAATAAGCCTTAGAAACTATTCTATCAATTGCCATTTGCTTTGCCCTTAAAATGATGGGTAATATATCAAAACAAAAATCGTAAAAGGTAATTTTAACCTAATTTTTTAAAAAAAATTATGACACATACCGACGAAAAAGGAGTATTAATAGCGTCTCATGGATAGGAATTTATATGACTAGTACAAAAACCCTCAAAATTCCATCCCAAAAATGTGAGGTTCGCATTTAGATCTATAGGAATAGGGTATCATTTTTTTATACCCAAGATAATTTTACCTTTAGCTTTCTCGAGTTAAGGAGTGAGCAATCATGTGTATCTATTCCATCCTCTATGGTTGTGTTTATTATGTGGTTTTGTTGCCTCTTTTCTGGGAGGCATTTGGTTCGGTTTAAAATTATATGAGTGTACCGGTAGTGTATTAAATTCTAGAACTTGTTTTTGTGATCATCCGAGATCGCATAGTAAGAATTAAGATTTGCTAAATGATAAGACAGGCAATAGGGCATCTAACCCATGTTTTAAACCTGTATTTGTTATGATGGTCACCTCGATCATATAACTATCCCATACCTTGCCATGCACTCATTTTTAGTGCATGATACCCCTAGTACACCTCCGAGCCTATCATTTTTTATGATTCTCGTAATTTTCTGGTTAAGCTGGACTATTAATGAAGAGCATTGTTAACCCTTAAACCAATTGTTACACCTAAATCGCCTTAGCCTACCTTGTATGTACTCGCTTTTAGTACATTATTGGTTTTACCCAAGTTAATTATTTGAGTACACGGTTGCTAAGGTCTTATCTTGCTATATAATGTTTTAGGACGATTGGGTTTTAATGGTGTTTTAATCTTATTGAAAGGAATTGGGAATAAGTAATTTATTACCCCTAATGGAGCTCAATAAGGTAATAAAGCTCAATAAGCTCCATGTTATGTTGATCCACCTCAATTCAGGTCATTAGTTAAAATTATAGTGAGTTCTAAGACTCAAGTTTATGGGTGTGTTTATAAACCCCAAGTGATGTATTATGTCATCAAAAAAAGAAAAAAGAAAAGAGATTGATGTAGAGTTATGTAGAGTTTATATATCTTTATACGAGTGTTTGGCTTAGCAACCCAATAAAAGTGTATTCTTATAAATAATTAGCTAACATTTTCATCCCAAATTCACCCAAAAAGTCACCCCCAAATATATCCCATCCATTTCCGTTTCCGTTAATGGTATCTTACACCTACACCCCACAACCCTTAAAGACCTCTTTAATAGTAACTTTTATTACTTCCGCCTAGCGGTGGAGGTTTGATCCTTTACCAAGCCTATGCTAATTTGTATACTACGACAAGTAATGAGTGTTAGTTTTCCGTTTCACATATCATTATAATTCATTATACACCTGAGAGAAAGAGAGAATCCAAACACTTATGTGAGGTGCTAGTATATATTTTCCGTGCTTTTAATTACGAGGTCTAGAAGGGTATGTCATAAACTTTTTTTAAAGAGTAGGTTAAATGCCCCCAATATTGCTATTGTCTAGGTAGAAAAGCCCATTTGCTTGAGGACAAGCAAATTCTAAGTGTAGGGGTATTTGATGAGGTGTTATTTTATACACTTTTTCGGGGTTGTTTAACCCCCTAAATCATGCAAATATGCTCAGATTATGCGCTTAATCATGTGTTTTTGTATTTTTAGCACTTGGATGGCTTTTGGAGGATATACACGTGACTTAGGCTTAATTGGAGAAGAAACGGACAAGACCACGACTCTATACCAACTATCTTGAAGAAAATCTCACAAACCGTGGAGACGGCGTCGCAAACCATAAGCGACGGCGTCAGGATCATTCAAGAGACGGCGTCAAAGATTTCTAGACTGCGTCAGAACATAGCTGACTTAAAGAAACCCTAGAAGATTCTACGGGGCGACGACGTCAAAGATTAACGCGACGCCGTCGCGCCTCTTTTTCTATATATCCAAATATGTTTTTAGGGTTTTAGTGTGTAACTTTTGAGAGACGAATCCTAGTTTTAGAAGACGATTTTAGCAGCCTTTGGGCTCGTTTTTAGGGTGTCAAAACCCTCTTGTAACAGCCTCAACTACATGATTTAATCAAGTGAAGTTCATTTATCCTTTATCACTTAATATGTCTATGTGTTTTGTGATAGATTCTTGTTCTTCCTCTTTATTTACCATGCAAGGATAGATCTATAAGTATTTACTTATGATTGCATGAAACTTAGTTTGTAGATCCTTTTAATGTTGCTTCTTGTGATGGATGTGCGCGTTAGGCTTTAGAAACGTCTAGGGAAACGCGAGTGTGTAGAAAGGATACCATCGGTAACAGTCTTCATACTACCTTACCCCTAATATAGTTGATCCATCTTAAGATATTTTTAAATGCATGTAATATACTTTTAGAGGCCTTGTAATAGTCTTCATACTACCTTACTTGTGCGTTGCCTTAACGGAATATTACATAGACGGCGAGTTCGTGTAATTCATTCATGACTTAGGAAATACTTACATAAATCATCACAAGTGTGACAAAGCAACAAGATTAGGAGAAGCAAACTAAGGAGTAATGCATGATTAAGTGATTATGTTCGTTTACCATATAAGTTATCACCAAAGTAGTTTAGATTTATAACTATTTTAATTAGTTAAAAACAAATCAACCTCTCAATCAATGATATTTACCTACTTTCATAAAAATATAAAAATACAAAAAGAATCTTCTCTCAACCCTGTAGACCTTTGTTAGATTCTGTTTGAGCCTTCCCAACCTATTCCCCTAGAGAACGATAACAACCCCGAGTCTTGCCTATAATACACTACAACGATTAGGTACACTGCCTAGGGAGTTTTAAAACTTCTTGTTGAATTCCTACAACGACCGAACATATCATTTCGCCTTGGAAAGGGGTTATCCATTTTGGCAAACGGGGGAAGTTGAACCAGAGATATATTAGACCATTCAAGGTATTAGCAAAGATTGGAACCATTTCTTATAGACTCGAACTTCCTCAACAACTAAGCAGGGTTCATAGCACCTTCCACGTATCTAATTTGAAGAAGTGTTTGTCCGATGAGTCACTTGTGATTCCGTTGGAAATATACAAATTAATGACAAGTTGCACTTTGTTGAAGAACTCGTAGAGATTATGGACCGAGTAGTCAGGCGGTTAAAGCAAAGCCACATTCTGATTTTTAAAGTTCGATAGAATTCCAGGAGAGGTCCTAAATTCACCTGGGAACGTGAAGACCAGTTTCGAAGCAAATAACCTCACCTCTTACAAAGCATCATTCCGGAAGGCAACTCAAGCTGAATTTCGGGATGATTTTTTTAACACGGGGAGACTGTGACAATCCGCATTTTCATGTTATTTTACGTCAATAAACTCAAAACTATATAATTTGGACTTTTACGCGTTTACTTTTAATCTCAACCGTTAAGTTAAATCGCGTAAACTAAAAATCAGCAATCAACGTAAACCGGCATTAAACAAATAAAAGTTTACATCAAATAAGTGTTATATAATTATTACGAAGATAATTTATAACTTTTCATATTTATTTTTATATTTTACGTAAAACATTTACGTTTCGCAATATTTAGCATTAATGCATGCATGTAAATTCACCACCTTTTTATATCTAGCCAAATACCCACAATTATACCCAATACTTAAAATTTATTTATTTCTTACCCACTCATCATACTATAACCCCCTTGTGGTTAATACATGAATTATCTATTTTGTAGATATTCATACTAGAAAACACATTATCCTAAGGTTAATGCAAAAGAGCCTCAACATATCCCATTCCCCTTTTCTAGCTTCAATATCACACGCATGGAAGCATGCTTAGGATTAGTCCCATCCTAGTTTGTCACCCTAAGTATTAAACAATGCAAGTTACCATGTCTTGGTTGACCAATATAAGGATACAAGACTTCTCATAAGTTACAAAGCAAAAACAAACTTTTCTCTTTCTCTCCCAAACAACATAACCGACCAACCTTAAGATAAAGTGAGAAAATTTGTTTTTGATTTTTATCAAGGATAGTTTAAGGTGTTCTAAGGGTTAGTTAGTTATCAAACAATTTGGGGTTTGATTTAAGTTCATATTGTTGTTCTCATCACACCATCTTCATACAAGGTTTATCATATTTCTCTATATTTTCATAACACATATTTTCATATGATCATCTTATATTCAAGGTTATATCACCACTTAGTTTATTATTTTAACAAGCTTACAAGAGAATCAAGAACAACCTAAACATATTAATACTTACGCATGGATGAAACATAAATAATAAGTATGTTGAAACTTTTAAAAATACTTATTTTGATATCTTACAAGTACTAGTTAAATTTATAAACTTGTTGTTAATTATTTGTTCATACATTAGTTTGTTTAGTTTTTTAATTTATTTTTGATCTTGAAGTTTTATTCATATTATTATGATGAGTTGGATGGGATTAAGTAGTTGGATGTTGTTGAATGAGAATGAGTTGGAAGTGTTATAATTAGAGGATGTTGTTGTGAGAATATGAGATAAAAATTATAGTTTTAAAGTGTATAAAACACTATTAACAGTCTGTTCCAAACAGTAGGTTAGGGATTTTTTTGACGAATTAAAACCTTTAAAATATGTTAGTACGTCTTAATACGAATCCGTGGATATAAAGAGTCGAAAAACGGACGCAAAACGAAGAAGTTATGCTCAAAACAAGATTTGAAACAAAACCGACAAGTGCAGTTTTTTTATATAAAGCTGGCAGATTTGTCTTTTGAGTTTTTGACCCCTTTCAGGTCCGAATCGGCCAAAGTGCAAAACTAGAAAGTTGTCCGAAATGATATTTTACCTAAAAATGTGTCTTTTTGTTTCTCGTAAAAGTGTAAAACGAAGGAGATACGCTCCGTTGAACTTGGACTATTTTTATAAAGTTAACATAAATTTCCTGCACATGTTATTCAGTGTATAAAAGCTGATAGAAATATAAATAGGTGTTTACGAGTGCTTTCGGGTCCGTTTGGAGTTTGGACTATAAAAACCTTAAGAAATAATATAGTATCACTTTTATAATGTTTATGCGCGTTTTAAGCTTTATAAATATTATTTTATAAATTAACTAGACTATATATATATATATATATATATATATATATATATATATATATATATATATCGTCGTCGTAGAAATAATAAAAATGGTAAATCGAACGACATAGACTATAATTAATTTTTTAGCTATCAGAATATTTTACATGTGTATATACTTAGACATTAAATGATAAACTTAACGTAAATATTGTTTTTAACTTATAAACAAAAACTAAAACTATTAGGTGGTGATATAAAATACATTGTTTTATTTCATATTCATTTGCGTTATTCTTATTCGACCTATAATTAAATAGGTTGCATACCGGTCTTTTGTGACGACTTTCATTCTTGATTTCATCAAAATCAATTCATCACTTAAGGTGAGTTTATAGCCCCGCTTTTACTTGTTTAAATTCTTGAGGTGAGATTACATTGCTCGTTTTTATGTTTGAACACTAGTACAAATTACTAGTTTATGGACTGGTCTAAGTAGCCTTTAACCTATGAATTTCAGAACGCCCTTTATCATGAACCGTTAATTACCTCGTGCAAGCACGAATGTTATGGATAGATCTATTGGGATTGACATCCCCGCCCGGTTTGAATAAGTACATGTCAAACTGGCGTAGTTTCATTTGAGCTCCTTTACGGGTGTCCTAGGTTAGGCACCCGCATGGGCATTTATTCTTAATTATGGTTAACGCTTCGGTGTCATGAGCTTAGACAGTAGTAAACGCATTTTGGGTGTGGCATTGTATTTGTTATATTGTCATACACGCTTTAAAATCTTGTGGTTCACATTTACAGTTTTATAAACCTATGAACTCACCAACTTTATTGTTGACACTTTTAGCTATGTTTTCTCAGGTGCTTGATTTCCATGGCTTGCTTATGGTGTCTCATTCACGAAGTGTTTTCCAGCATACTATTGATCATTTGGATAACTTTTGAACTACTATTACTTTTGGGCTTAAGTATTGTAATGTACTCGTTGAAAACTTTTTCCGCTTTGTCAAATTCAAATGATCACTTTTCAAAATGACTCATATAGAGGTCGTTCTTTATTACT